>JANHZU010002278.1:177298-202097 GCA_032468055.1 Acrochordus granulatus | reverse complement strand
AATATTTTTTGATTAAAATTTTTGCTCGTCCTGTGAGTTTCTCGCCCTGTGAGTTACTCGTCTTGTGAGGCACCACTGTATTCTAAAACTGTAATCATCCTTTTGCAAAAATTCTTGCTTTTTTTGAAAAAAAATGGTTTCATATTTTCCCCAGATCATTTGAATTGAAATGATCTGGGGGGAAAATGATGAATTGAATTGAAAGTTCAATTTCCAAAAAGAAAAAGATGAGATGAAAAGTTCTTCATTCCAGCTTAGAGGAAGGAAAGAATAATTTGGTTATCCAACTGGCTTGTCTATTCTTTCTGTTTATTTACATCAAGCCTGCAGAACCTGAGACCTATCAAACCAAACACAGCTCAGTTACTAGCTTCTAGATGATTGATAATATTCATCCCTGGCATCATACCCAGGAAAGGCAACAGTCTCCAGCTAAACCACAATCCACAGGCATTCAGCATGCCTAAGGTCTAACATGCATCCTTAAAACTCTGCACCAGGAGTTAGTCCCTATTGTCAAGATGGTTGTCACTCACCGTTCTCTTAGAAAGGTTGGAATTCCTCCCAAGTAGTATGAATCAAAATGAAACGTATCCACACTGGCAAATAATCTAAGTCTGTCAACCCCAAAAATGAATTGGTGTTGGGAAATGGATAAAATAACCTGAAACAAATAAAACAATTTGATTTAAAGCCCTTTTTTGCTATTCAGTATTTCATCACGATTTCATTTACATTTACAAACAGTATTTGTATTTGGTGTGGGATTGACATACAGTCCTGTTCTCCTACACAATGTCCACTTATGCTGACCTATATATTTGGGAGCAAGGTACTGATCATATTGTTTTAAGAATAAGCTTTAAACATGTTCATACATGTAGCTAAGGTTAATAAAATAGTTAGCATATTGCAAAGGGGTACATGTGAGAATGTTCATAATGATAACAAATCTGAGATTGATTTATGCAGAGAGACTTACCAGTTTTTCTGTTATGCTATTCATGCTTCCGTTTGATATTTCTCTTGAAGGCCGCAAATCAACTTTGTATGTGAATATTGGGTGGCCATTTTCAATTCGCAAACTAATAAACTTGTCCTATATTCCATAAATAATATTTATGCAAAATAATATAGAAATAGGGATTAATTGAAACAGGCACCTTTTATTTTGTTCTAATAATGTCTAATATTTTGCCCTAATAGTTTCAGCTTTCATATTTTAAAGAAAAGATGCATTACTCCTTCTTAGGGAGAGAAAGAGTGCTATCCTTTCCCAGACAGTTGTGCTGAATTATAACTCCAAACATTTCATTGTTCAGATAATGGAAATTATACTGCAACAAAGGGAGGGCATTGTTGGGAAAGACTGATTGAAGTCAATAAAGGAAAAACATTTCCTCATCCAACTTTTTTCATTTTTATTCTATGAAAAAGCCACATTAAAGAAGTAATGCACCTTTCTGCTTTGTCAGTTAGGCTGCTTGTTTCTGTAACTAGGAGGTCCAGAACCTGAAATGGGAACTTCAGATATGCTCATGAACAGAGACAGACAACAACATTACATTTGCTTAAATATTGGCCAGGCCGAGCAAAATACATGAACTAGAAGAGCAAAGTTTCTAACAGCAGAGTACTCCATTTCACTTATTGCCATTTACACCCAACTATCAGTCCTGCATCTTTTATTTTTTCCTAGGGAGATAGCTACAGGGACTGGACCTGAATTTTCAGTCTGACATTTATATCTGCATTCAGATAGTACAATGATCCATTTTCCATTTATTTAGCAATAAAATCCAAAAAGACTCAGCATAAAGTTGTGAGAAGATGAAGTTCCAAATACTTCAGTACAGTTGGCGTCAGAAGGGCTCAGGAGTTGCTATTAAGCTGATATGCTTGACACAAAGTTAACATCTGAAAACTGAGATTCAGAAAATACTGTGAAACCTAAACTGCATCTTTGGAGCCTAAAGGAAGACATAAATTCTGCAGCTCCACAGTATATGACTAAATAACTCTCAATTCCATATTTGGATATTCCTAGGTTGCCTGGAAAAACAATGAAGACTGTTTGCACTACTGTAATTTTATAGCAATTTACATTTGTAAAATATATATTGCTAAATATATATTGAATGAGTAACTAAATTTATTGCAGTTCACATGCAATAAATTACAGCTGTGAAACTGTAAACTACAGCTGAGAAAGTAAATTCTCAATGTGCCAGAATAATATTTCAGTGCTATACATCTACATTTAAAAAAATTTACAGATTATCCTTTGTTTTGGGATTAATGGTAGTTAATATAACTGTTTATGCAAAGGCCTTTATTACTGTTTAAATCAAAGATTACAGAAGAGACCCTGGGGATGGGTGCAAAATGCAAACCAACAGCTCAGTTTTTCCATTCAGCTGGCTCCACTTCAGAAGATAACATCAGCCACCAACAAACTCCATAGAATGGGATGAATGAGGAATCTGAGTGAGTGAGGACCATTCCGTTGCTAGACATTTCTGTTCAGTTTTCATTAAAAATATTTAAGCAGTTATTCCTGATTCTTGAAGTCTTAAACTATAGACAAAATAATTGGACATTTTAAAGCTTCTCCCAGGTGCATGTAGGAGAAAACAAAGATTAAGAGTAATCTTCTTTCTATGGATGAAACTTAGGCCTTGGGCTGAAATACACACACATACACACAAAGATATAAATATATACCTGCAGATCTCTGAGAATCAATTCCATCAAATCTACTTTTTTATACAACAAAACTATCAAAATTATTTATTAATTATTCTTCCAGCAATATAGTAGCATATATCTTGGAATCTGAAACAATCTGTTACTTAAATATGTATTTCAAATTATTTTCAATTATAGATTAATAAATAGAAATTTGGGCTCATAACTTATTTACATTGTTTCAGAAATATTTATTTGCATGGATTTTTCTTTCCTCATACCCAATTTCATTCTCTCATCTTTTCCCCATTTTCCAGCTTTCCTGGAAACATTTACATGATTATTAATTACCTGATTTTCTGCAAAGAACACCAACCCAACATCTGAAGTAGTCTGAATGGTTTGTTCATATCTTATGACTCCTAAGCTTGGAGGAGGTGCTTTGATATGTGCATAACCTATGCCTTCAAAATAAAATTCAGCAGATTGTTCTCTGTATCTGAAATAAAGAAATTTTCAATGAAAATACTACCATCCTACCAAGCATATTTGATATATCAGTAAATGTTTTAAGCAAAGAAAACATTTAAGGCTAAGGGAAAATTACACTTCCCTTCATAAGGTAGGAAACTCCCTGTTAAAGCTACAATTGTTCCTTCACAGATGTTTGTATTCTTATTCTTTTTAATGGTCCAATCACACACTTACAATGTTTAAATAATATGTTATATATGTTTTTTTGAATTCTAAAATAAAGTTGTGTTTGAGAAAAAACTGAAGGAGTTAACCAAGCTTCCTTTATTTTTCTTAAACCTGCAGATGAACAAATTTCTTTGAATTTTACAAGTTGCACGAAACCAAAGTCCTTGTTTTTGTTACAGTTGAACACATAAAATCATTTAGAAATTATTTGAGCTGAAAAATAACTGAAATTGGAAGAATTAACCAAGCTCCTTAGTTATCTTTCTATAACCTGCAGATTTCTTTGAGTTTCAAAGAATTTGCTCCACAAGTTTCACTAACCTATTTTTGTTTGAAACATATTTTTTAAATAAGCCACAATTCAAGCATCATGCTAAGCATAAGCCATAATTTCAAAATAATGATCACTGGGTTCCCATAAGAAGCATGTTAAGAAGCCTATATATGACTCAAATAGCTAGTATGAGATGGTGGCTCAAAGACTGAACTAGGATAGGGAAATTCAGATTTTTCTCCTTCAACCATTAAAGCTCACTGGATGACTTGGGGTCAGTTATGGTCTCTCAGTACCTCAGTGCATTTTGGGAGGGATGAGGGACTGGAGGAAAGAGTGCTGTATATTTCTGAAGAAAGACAAATAAATGCAGTTGTAATTCAATTATAATTTGAAATGTGTGGATCAAGTTGATTCAGTAAGAAATTTATGAAACCTACAGAAAAATCCATCAAAGTCTAAATCTATTTGAAGTCTTAACTTGTCACTGAATCGATGTAACAATTCAACTTGAAGATTTGAAAGAATGATTTGATCCAATCCTATGCAAAGTTCTAAAGTAAAGGTATGTAGGAATGACCTTGGGAAAGCTGCAGACTAGGCAAGGGCCAGATAAGAGGCAGCTCAGCCCGCAGAAGAAATGGGGCATGGCAAATGTCTCAGAAGGGACCGTCCCAAGTTTGTTGGATTGTAAAGTCAGTGGGGAGAGATGTACTTTCAGACTTGAAAGATTCTGTTAGTGTAAACTTATAATAAAGAGAGAGCTAGTATCTTTCTGTGTGCTTCATGTCTGGACTACCTTGCAAGGCTGACACATATGAAGCCAAAATCATACAAACCATTGCTTAGTGCAGTGTGAAACTCAACCAAAAAAGGAGGAAAGTATCAAAGAATGCACATAATTTTTTAACTGAAGCTGAGTGAGAATTGACACATAGGATCTATACACGTGAAGCAATTTAGCATACAGAAAATAAGTTGCGAATAAGCGTAACTATTGCTAATCTCATGTCAAATTCCTTCTACTCCCATTGACTACATTTCTGAAGTGGTAATAAAATGCCTAGCCAAGACCAGCCCATGCCATGTACTGATCTCCTCAGAAATGAACCTCACCTAGAGGCATCCCTAAGATCTACCTCTTTCATAAAAAAAGGCAAAAGCAGCACAATGCCATGCTAATAAAAAGGGTTAAGGCTTGCATCATATTGACACAATGCTACTTTTGTCATTTCTTCCCCTTAACTCTACACTAATGCCACTGAGCCCATCTCCAAGACAATTGAGTCAATATGCTCTGAAAGATATTTTGAAACTGCCATCTCAGAGATGTCCTCAGCCAAGAATTCCACAGAATACTTCAGGTACCCAACCTGTTCCTTCTACATTAATTCTGATTGCTTGTCAGCAAATGGTTCTTTGCCATTTTTTCAAATTCATACAGATTTACCATGTAGATCCTCAAAGGTCACAATAATAACCCACTGGAAAGAAGTACTTTATTGTGCATCAAATGCCAATAGGTAGAAGAACAAGAAGTAGTATGGTTGTATATGTAACCAACTTAACATTTAAATATTATTTTAGAAGCTGATAATAACTGTTCATATTGATCAGGAGAAAATGTATGTTACAGATTATAATTCCACACTGGTATTTATCTAAAGCACATTCTATCTAGTGAAAAAAACATTACCTCCTGCATGGTTGCACCACAGTAGTGTTAAGATTAAAAGTCCTCTTGAAATTGTACAGGCTGAAAACTCTGTCATTTAAGCTATCTAATTCAATGCAGCCTTCATAATGTGGATAGTCCAGTGTACTTGGAGGCTGTAAAAGTAAGAATATTCTTCAAGCAAAAGTAACAACCTATTTCAGTAATGCTCAACAGTGTATAAATATAGAAATTGCAATTGTCATGATATTCTATAACCCAAGCTACATTTTCATGATGGCATTGCACAGACCCAACCATTACTACACTACATTCAGAATTCCATAACCTGAAAATTCCAGTTTTTAAATAACTTAAAAACAAAGGTTCTGGTTTTTAAAAGTTGCAACAATAAGTTTGAATACTGTATTTGGGGTTTACTGAGTTTTGCCTAAAAATCTCAAACAAAGCTGGAGAGACTCAGTTTCAAAATCTCCACCAGGATATTAAAATTACTTTGGGGTATTTGCACACAGCATTTCTCTATTCTTCCATCCTATTTTAAAATCAATCAGTTACATTATTTTTCAGAATGAAAAATTTTGGAGTGAAAATCATGAGACAATTAGTATTTACTCTTCAGCTGATTGATAGGTATGCAAAATGAATTATTCCCTCAGTGTTCCACTCTAAACTACTATACCTCGTGGAGGAACAAAATTATCTCACCCTGTCTATCATGCAGTAAAGAAAATAGATTGTGAGCACTCCTTCTGCCTAGTACATGCTACATATTTCATTAGTTGCAAAATAAAAAAAACACAATGGCACATTTCTCACAGGGATAAAAGTCTGATTCTTAAGCTGTCATTCCTACAATACAGGAAGTCCTATTGAGATCTGTGAAGATAATGGGGTATCATGTCACATTTGCAAATCAAATACTTCTCACAAAGCTCTAACAAATGTGATAAATGAAGTGGGAGAAACAGGATAAATCCTAAACAATGCCTACAGACACCAGGAACAGATGCTAAAGCTGCCTTCTGGAAGGGGAGAGACAGGGGTGTTTCAGAATAACCAAAATCCTCACCCTGACTTCATATACTAGAGAAAGAAATACAGTTAATAGCATGCATCATTCAGAAAATGAAATCATTTGCAGAAAAAAAATTAATTGCACTCTACTAGTCAGGGTGTTCATTCCTGTTAACATCATGGTGCAAAAAGTAAGAAAACAAACAATACTCCAGTTAATGGTATATGGTTTTTTATATTTTTTTGACATAGGATAATAATTTTTGATCATATCAAACAACCAACATGGGAATTTTTTGGACTTTAATAGAAATTTTAACAAGGATGCAAATTGGCTTATAAGGTGTGTTATCGCTTATGCCTACCAAATACTTATCAAATACATATCGCTTATGCACCACCAAATACAAATACTGTTTGTAAATTACAAATTTATGGAAAATATAGTTAAAGAATATTTACTGGAATATGCAAAGAATCCTATCATCTGCATGGGTATTTGCAGATGGGTAATTTTTAGATTGATCAGGTTTAAATTTCTTTGAAAACATTAAATATTGGGAAATAATGAGAAAGTTGGTAATTTTTAGCAAATTGTTTAAAAATAAAAAACAAACAATGGTCATAGAATCATAGATACTCAATGAATTAATTTACAATTTTTCAATTCTGTAAGTAATTTCATAGCCTTGATATATGGGAGATCAACAGCAAATGAATAATATTTTGAATGAGATTGATATTCAACTGTTACCAAAGATTGTGTGGGGATTTTGAAAGAAGTTCTGAAACTTAAACAGACATTTGAGATAATAAAAAAGATAAAGGTTTCCCTTGCCAGTTGTGGTCAACTCTAAGGAGCAGTACTCATCTCCATTTCCGAGCTGAAAAACCAGCATTTGTCCATGTGTTCATGTGGCCGGCATGACTATACACCTAGGCACATGGATGCTGTTACCTTCCCACCAAAAGTGGTACTTATTTATCTACTTGCATTTTTACATGCTTTAGAACTGCTAGGTTGGGAAGAGGTAGGCAGACAACAGGAGCTCACCCCTTTATGCAGCAACGCTTGGGTTTCAAATTTGAGTCGCTGACCTTCCAGCCAATAAGCCCAGCAATTTTGAAATTTAAATAGATATTTGAGATAATATAACTGATGAAAAAAGAAAGCCTCCACCCCAGATGGTTTTCCTATTAAATGGGATAAATATTTTATAGATATTTTGGGCCCAGTATTAAAGATGTTTCTTATAAATAATTTAAGTATGATTACTTGTCTTTATCTTTTTATGAGGCTTATATAACATTGATTTTAAAATCAGGCAGAGTCTAAATTCCATGCAAAGGTATAGAACCATATTGTTAATTAAGGTAAACACAATTAATTGCTTTGTTGGCTAAATCATTGTAGTAAATGTCACCATACATAATTTAACCATCTCAGTCCATATTTATTAAATTAGACAAGCATCAGACAATTTAAATTTATTAATAGGTATTTTGAATATAGCTCAAAATGGATTATACTGTGCTACATTAATATTTTTAAAAACTGAAAAAGCTTTTGAAATGGATCAGGTTAATTTTCTAAAGCAAGTTATATGTGGATGTGGATTTCAACCTTCTTTTATTATATAGATGGCAATTATATTTGAGAGCCAGTTTGGTATAATGATTTAAGGTACTAGGCGAGAAACCAGAAGACCATAAATCATAGGCATAAAACCAGACAGAAGACTGTCTCTAACCCCTAGGAAAACGGTAATGGTAAACCACTTTCAAAAATGTAGCCAAGCTCCATGGACTTGTGCATGTTCAATTTTACTCTTACGATAGGTAACAAAGTCATTGAAACTTGACTCATATTGTTTTGGCTAATACACCACAGTGTCAATATAATCAACTCAAGTATGCCTTAAGTAGATGCTTTGCTTCAAAAAAACTGAAGTATTTTTGTTTTTGATAGAATTTGCTTCTGAAACCAAATTGATTTTGTATTCATAATCAATACTTAAAAATATGCTAGGCTTGACAACTCTAGAAACTCTTTTAATGTTTTCTATAACTCCAGAATTCAAACAAATCATGGAAAGTTATTAATTTTTTCCACTTTCAAAAATGTGGTTCTTTGTTTCAAAGCTGGATAATGCCTTGACACAGAATTCAAAATAAACAACAAAAAACCTCTCAAGGCATATCCTGTGTCGGAGATATTATTTCCAAATACTTTTTTCTAAGAAATTATGATAAAATTATGAGGTGTCATCTATTGGCTTACAAAAACCCAAAATATGATCTAACTATTTTGTTCTAACATTTATATGAGACATAAACCTTTTACCTTAAATTCTGATGGGTATCCTCCCACATAGAAGACCACACTGTCAGGATCCAAGTTAAGAAGAGTGTTACTATTCCTGTTGGGAACTTGTAAAGGTTTATATTTGTCTGGCAAATCAGAGGATGCAGCATGCTTATATTCTACTTCCGCATACTGATAAATTCTAGGGAAGAAAAATAAAATGTATAAAACTGAAAGGTCTTTCAAAATGAACATAATATAGTTGGAAAGGATTTATTTGAAGAGTCCATACCTTTTAAATGTGACTTGATCCAAAACCATGTCTCTGGTCTTTTTGTCATATAATTTTTTTGTCACAACTATTTCAGCTTTGTTGCCTCCTAAGTTATAGGAGCATGTAAGTTGACCACCACGAACAGCCATACCTATGTAGTTGCTGGAACTCTGCACATGAAAGCTTTAGTTAATTCTTCATATAATTATATAAGCCTTTTTAAAAAATTATTTTTTTTATTATATAATCCTTTTTAAAAAATCAGTAAACATAACACTTGAAAAGGTGGAGTATGCAAGCAAGGCAGGTGCTTGTTTTCAATTTTTCATGGTGTGTTGAGATTCCAAACAAAGCTTCCCACATAAGTTTCCATCCCAGGGAAATAACCAACTTAGAAATAATTCTAAATTCATAGTAGATGTTCATTTAAATGGCACAAATCCTCCAAAGAACTCTGAATGAGTATTTGTAGCCCTCTAATTGTTAGAAAATTCTAGCCCCCAAATTCAGGATTCTATAGACCAAATGCTTTCCACTGATATATAGTATAAGTAATTATACATGCACAAGCACACACATCGTAAACCTCAATTAACAGACTAATAGGTGAAGTGGTGCCTATTTCAGCCAATGTCCATTAAAAGCTGAATAGGATTTATGTATGTCTAAAAATTTAATATACATTTCATAGTGTATGGAAAACATACAATGTCCACACCTTCACATGAAACAATGGATACAAACACACACATACTTAAAACACCTACATTCTAAGAATCAATTAGAAGAATTATAACAGAACAGGAAATTAACAGAAATGATTTATGACAGTACACATTTGCTGCTTTTAGAAAGTAATTACAGTGGAACTTTGGATTGCGAATAACACGGTTAACAAGTGTTCCGCAAGACGAGCAAATTTTTTTTTAATAAAATTAATTTGATTAACAAGTGAAAACGTGCAAGATGAGCTTCGTGCAATGACCTCATGCAGGAAATCTCATGGAACTACATGTCCTCATCGTGCACTGTTTCTCTCATTCAGGCAGCATCTGCGCGACAGTTCTGTTGACTCTATCGTTGTCCGTGTTTAAGTGTGTTGTACTGTGACCATGTGTGTGTGCGGGAAGCCCCATGAAGAAGAAGTGTGAAAAGGAAGGTGGTAAGAAGGAGGAGGAGATTACGGTAGACCTTGAAATCATCAAGAGGCAAGGGTGTGCATGGCTGACCTCACAAGAATGTATTGCAAGTCAATGTCGATGATTTGCACCATCTTGAAAAAGAAAGAAGAGATAAAGGGGCTAGATCCAGTGAAAGGAGCCACGAGAATAACAAAGCAATGCCCACATGTTCTGGAAGACTCAATGAGAAGCAATTAGCCAGTGATACTATGACTGAGAACATTATCTGTGAAAGGCAAGGGCATTGTATGAGGATCTCTTAGCGAAGTAGCCAGAAGAAGAAACTGATTTCAAGGCAAGCCAGGGATGGTTCAATAATTTTAAGAGGAGAAGTGGCATCCATAGTGGTTTGAGGCATGGAGAGGCAGTGAGCTCAGAAGCTAAGGCAGCAGAGGTGTTCGCTGCAGAGTTCAGAAATTCTGGGACTTCCAAGGGTTACCTGCCACAGCAAGTTTTTAACTGTGATGAGATGGGTCTCTTCTGGAAAAAAATACGAAAGAGGACCTATGTCACAGCAGAAGAGACTGCAATGCCTGGTCACAAGCCAATGAAAGACCATCTCACCCTCTTGTTCTGTGCCAATGCAAGTGGGGATATGAAGATAAAGCCCCTGCTCGTGTATCATTCCAAGAACCCATGCGCCTTCAAGAAATGTAAGGTGCAGAACAGTCAGTTAACTGTGATGTGGAGATCCAATAGCAAGGCCTGGGTCACACACATCTTCTTCATCAAATGGATCAACACGGTCTTCAGTCCTACAGTGAGGCAATATCTCCTGGAAAGGAATCTGCCACTCAAAGTCTTGCTGGTTATGGACAATGCAATGCCCATCCTCCAGGCCTTGAAGGTGACTTATTGGAGGAGTTCAAGTTTATCAAGTTCCTTCCTCCCAACACCACTCCACTACTCCAGCCCATACATCAGCAGGTCATCTTGAACTTTAAAAAGCTCTACACAAAAGCCCTATTTTAGCAATGCTTCGAGGTGACCGAAGGAACTACCCCTTGGAAGGATCATTTCACTATTGTGGGCTGCCTCAAAATCATTGATAAAGCCTGGGAGGGGGTCACCAAGAGAACCCTCAATTCAGCTTAGAAAAAAACTGTGGCCTGACTGCGTTCTTGAATGTGACTTTGAGGGGATTGCTCCTGAAAAGGAACCAGTTGTCTCTGAAATCATGTCTTGGGAAAGAGCATGGTACTGGAAGTGGATGCAAATGACATTCAAGAGCTGGTGGAGGAGCATAGCCAGGACCTGACTACAGATGAACTGATGGATCTGCATCTCGAGCAATGGCAAGAGGTTGTGGAGAAGATCTCATCTGAGGAGGAGGAACAGTTGAAGGGATCCCTCGCTTCAAATGAGATTAGGGAAGTGAGCGAAATGTGGGAAACAAAATTTTGTAGAAAAGCACCACCCAAATAAGGCTGTAGCAGTGCGAACAACAAATCTGTTTAACAACAATGCAATTTCATATTTCTGCGAAATCCTCAAACAGAGGCTAAAGCAAGTGTCATTGGATAGGTTCCTTGTTAAACTCAACCGAAAGGAAAGACATTCCAGTGAGTCAAAAGAGGACACTGAATCCAAAAAGCGTAAATTGAGTGAAACCGGTACTGTTAGTGAAAGGCGTTCAAGATAAAGAACTCTCAAAATTCAGGTTGCAGATTCTCCTTCCAAGCAATAATCCTCCTCCTCTTCTCCTACCTCTCATCTACCTCACACCAGCCAGGAATCTTTTCAAACTCAAAATGCTGGTTAATTTGTTCTATTTCGACTTTATATTGTATTTTAATCATTGTTACTTGTTTCAGATATTAGGGACAATCATTTCTACATAAAATTCCATTAAAATGATTTTTATTAATATTTTTTGGGGCATGGAACGGATCACCTGATTTACATTGTTTCCTATGGGAAACTTCGCTTTGGTATAAGAGTGTTTTGGATTAAGAGCATTCTTCCGGAACAACTTATGCTCACAATCCAAGGTTCTATAGTATGTGCTCCTTTGATATAATGACAAGAGCTTGGCTCTATTTTTAGCTATAACTCCATCTAATCCTGCATTAAAAACATATTTGGAAAATAATTTTCACCCTTATTCACCTGAAAAATCCCAGATTGAAAATATCAGATAAATCTTTTGTTGGGGGTGGGGGAAATCACACAAAAACATTGGTATTTTAGATCAGCTTATTGTTTAGTACCTTATACTGGTGAGACTTGATTATTGATATGAGGCTGAAGAAAACCCTAATGTAAACATGGAACTGATGTCTCAAGGCCCAGAACAAAATAAGTATGTTGATTCAAGAGTGGAGGAAAAAGTTTAGGATTTAAAACCCAAATTTGTCAGATAAACATAGAAATTAGTTTCTGCATTCTGCAGTAGACAGACTTTTTGCATATATATGATTTCTTTTTGTCTACAATAATTCAACTTATCTAACTATGTTTCATGATACTGGAAGCTTCTGGGTTCCTAAATCCAGGATTGAATTTCAATATTTATTGTCATGCCTGGTAATATCAGACAACTATCTATCAATTTTTAAAAATCTTTAATAATTGTAAGTGGAATTTGGATTGCCATAAATCTGAAATGCCAATACAGTCAATTAAAACATATCTTGATTTCACCCCTTGGTCCAAATGCATTATCAATGTCTAAAATTTACAAATTACTATCAACACTGTAATGTGTTTTGTATGACTCTAAGTCATTTATAGGTATGTATATATGTATGGGAAGTTAGTTGATGTAGTGGTTAAGGCACCAATATAGAAACTGGGAAATTGTGAGTTTTAGCTCTGCCTTCGGCACGAAACCGAATGAGCAAGGACTAGTCCAGGAAGTCACCAGAAGTCAACACTGACTCAGGGGCACAGTATACACACATACATGCACACATACTCATTCAAAATTCAGTTAAAGAGTACCTAATAAATTTTAAAGCAATATTTAAAAGTTTTAAAGAAAAGTATCAAAAAAGTGGTTATTAGTTATTTGAAAGAACTCAGGAAGAGCTGGAATATTCCATGTTAAAAAATTGGTGCCAAGAATATTTAGATGATTCTTATTCAACAAAAAATATTGCCCCCTACATTTACTGGACACTTCAGAAAACATTTGAAAATAATTGGCTAGCAATCTCCTTGCAAATATAAAATGACTGAGGGATCAGTTAATCATATGATATGTATCTGTCCAAATATTTTCCTATTTGTGTTTAATATCCATGAGTTAATTCCTATGCTATTAGAAAGATCAATACTGTTTAAAGTTGTGAATATGCTTCTGAATTATAAATCAGAAACTTAGAATTTATCACTCTATGAAGAATTACAGATTCATCAAGAACAGCAGAAAACAAGATTACACTTCAATATTAAAAGACAGAGTGATTCCATTTTTAAATTCTGGAACACTGATACACTGTTTTCAGTTTATAACTGGCTTTCAATTAATATAATCAATATTGACTGCTATTATTTCATGTGATCTTCAGGTATGTATTTAAAAATTGAGCTGAATATTTTTATATGCAGTATAATATTATTTATTGTTGTTTTTTTCTGTTTTTAACTTTCTCCTCTTTTTCTTGTTATTTTTCCTGCTTTTTTTCCCCTCCCTTTTTTTGGCATTATATGTTATACAGTTTTAAAATGCTCTCCCCATAAACAGCAGTGAATAAGACATCCAATGCCATGTTCAAAAATACAAATACAGTGTGTGTCCAACCCATATATTTAGCAGAACAATCCAAAATAGGGTATTTTTTTATTTTTAAAGCTAATTAGCTTTTCATGGCTAATTCAGATATAGATTAGTATATGATCAAGTCTCAATCCAAAGGGCTCTTCGGAAAAGGCACAGCAGAATCCAATAATTTAAAGGTTCTGGATTGGGGCCAGTGCTGATGAAAAAACATCAGCACTGTTTCACCCATGATATTTTCTACAGGTGGAGGAGATGGCCTCTGCAACAGACAGAATGCCTCACCTCATCTCAAATGAATTTAATTACGGTCAATGATCAGCAAGATAAAAAAAGAAAAAAATCAGAAACCATGTTAAAATACAGCTAAGACAAAAATTAGAAAATAAAAGACATAGTCTTAAAAACAGAGTCGCAGAAAAATTGAATAAAGTACAGTAAAATAAAATAAATATTGGTTATAGATTTATGATGTTTTTCAATAATAAATGGCTCAGTGAAAAATAATCAATACCTACATCTTTGTTACCCAGGTACATGACAAACATGTTGGGTATTTGCTGTTGTATTGTGTCCTCCTTTTTATTAGGCCTTTGTAGAAATAAAGAAAGGGAAGTGTAGCCCTTCAGATCATCTAGGATATCTGGAAGCCGAACCTCAACTCCCGATTTGCCATTGAATTTCATAGGGATGGCCACCTAAAATAATGGTTGTAAGTAATAACAAACTTATATCGGAAGCAAAGCAAAGCATCAGCTTAAAAAGAGTTCAGCAAGCTATACCATTTTCATATAATTCTTAAACAATTTAGCCAGCTTGTACTTAAAGAGTTATGTGAATATTACTCCTATCCCCATTCAGCTGACCTATGCAGATGTCCGAAATAAAAGGACAGACAAAAATATTTGGGTAAGTATGTGAGAATAATTTTTAAAAAGGAAGCAAAAAAGATTTGCCACACACCTTATTTGCAGCATCTCTGGCTTGCTGGATGAGCTCTCTGATGCGATTTATATTCTCAGTTAAATTGCTTGTTGATATAAATTGCTGGTTGATATTTGTAATCTTGTTAAATAGATCTGGGAGCATGCTTGTTAAATTATTTACTGTTGAAAGCATTTTAAAATGAGGGAGAAATATAAAAATGAGGGAGAAGTAACTGCAAAATTAATTCTTAGTTATTAATAATACACTAGTTTAATTATCCGTTAATTATTAGCCTCAAGTGGAAACAGAAAGGGAAAAAGGTAACTGACTAGCTAGCTGATCAGCATGCCCTATTTTGTTTGCAAGAAAGCAAACTAGAAGGAATATAGCTAAGTTATTCAACTTAAATACATGGGAAGCTTTTTCCAATCTTTCACATGTTCCACATATCTTGAACTGTAAAAGATATTCATCCATATCCAACATTCTAGCTGATGGAAAATGAAACTCGCCCAAACACCCACTAGGAAGTAGAATTATTATTTAGGAGGAAACATGACAAGGATTGTACTATAAGCCCAATAATTACTACAACTCTGTTATAGAACACTTCTATATTATTATAGAACAGAAAGTGGAACTTCTTCCTGTATATAAAAGGGGGCCAATGCAGGAAGTGACAGTCCTGCTTCTCCATAACAAGTTCAACCTACCCGTGATCTGATTCCTGAAACCATTAAAAGCCATATTCCCAGCTGCTCCAATCCAATGGTTTTGTATTAAAGAAGGGGAGGGGGGATTCATGCATCTTTGCTACTACATGAGTTTGATCAAAGGCTCAAACTCTATAATCAGATAACGTAGAGCTGCCTTCCGTATTCCTATACTATTTATGTTTTGACAGGAGTTGCTATCTTGGATTATTCTAGTTTGAAGACCTAAAAGATTTTGCAAGTTGACTTTTCCAGGAAATTCTCCACATGGTTTAGTCCCATAATACTTCATTCATCATTCAAGTGCGTCTCCTAAATGATGAATGAACAGGAGTTTCAACAACTGGCCTTTTCCAGAAAAGGTATCAAAAGAAAATTCTAACATTAATTTAAAAATAGATTAAGGAATCCATGTAAGAGAAAGTCCATGTAAGAGAAAAAAAGTTACCTGAATTGCTTGCTTCTCCCAATGCCTTGTTGAAATCAGTAATCTGTATGTTTTCATATGTATGCTTTATATTCTCAACTCCAGCTTTAATTGGGTCCAGTTCACTGAGGACATTTGAAGTAATATTGTTGGCATTCTTAATCATGGTATTTGCAATTGTAATTATGCTCTCTGTGTTATCTAGAAGGCAGATAAAGTGGCATATAAATTCAGGATAATATTTTTCTTTTAAGTACAATAAAATATAATATGCTCTCTGATAAAATAAGGTTGAAATAGGCTTGGATTCTGTACTATTATAAGCAAGTATGTAATTTTTATACAGTCATGTTTCTAGTTTCTTTTCTTTTTTTCTGCTACTTACTTAAAGCTTAACAAAAATAATGGGCACAATGAATCCAATAAAATATACATTAGTAAAAGCCCATCTCATATTATTTACCTCTGTTTATTCCCAGGAAGTTATTTTGGGAGGCACTAAGATCTCCCTGTATTGCAGTTTTTTTCCGTTCAGCTTCCTGAAGTTTACTCTTCATATCATCAAGTTTTGGGCTAAGATCTGTAAAATAATCCAATATAAATCATACTGATACTTATGGATTATTCTCATTTTATTATTAATAGGAGCTTTACTGTTCATGCTCCTATAACTCTTTGCTTTCTCATGAGGTTTCTCTGCTTTACTCTTTCGTCTTTTTTTCACTCAGGTGGCCAGACAATAAACATTACAGCCAAATTCATTTTCAGTGTAATCCCATAAGCATATTTGGCTGCATCATAAGCCAATGGAAGCAATCCAGTTCAAACAATTCTGGGAGTTGAAGTCCACACATCTTAAAGTTGCCAAGATTGTAGAACACTGATGTAGGGAAGGTAGAAACCACTGGATTCTGCAGCCTCCCTTCTGTCATATGCAGTTTACTAGTTCAAGTTTTGTAAGGCTTTTTCTCTGAAACTGATCTATTGAAATACCATCTTTATAGTCAATCAGTGTTAATAGGGATTGAGAGGTCCAGTTCTCGGCTGCTCTTTTGTGGTGTACTACAGGGCTCAGTACTTTCTCCACTCTCTTTAACATCTACATGAAGCCACTGGGTGAGATCATCCCATCACTATGGCATGCAGTATTACCAGTATGCTGATCATACTCAAATTTACATCTCCATCCCTGGTGACCCAAGTGATGCTGCCACTGCCCTCCCATGGTGCCTGGAGGCTGTGAGGGCCTGGATGGAGGACAACAGGCCTTGGTTGAACCCTGACATGACCAAGTGGCTTTGGGTGCCCCCGACAGACCTGTGCACACTTTAAGGGCTCTCCTATATTTGCGACACCTACTTGAAGAGCAGATGATAGTCATGGCTAGAAAAAGTTCTTTGCACAACTTTGTGTTGTATACCAGTTACGCTCTTTCCTGGACCAGGAGTCTCAGAGCTTAGTCACTCACACCCAAGTCATCTCACATTTGGATTACTACAATGTGTTCTACATGGGGCTACCCTTGAAGAGCATTCAGAAGCTATAGTTGGCACAGAATGCAGCTGTGCAGACAGTTCTTGGGGCCCCTAAGGTGGCCCATGTTAGACTGCTGTCCTGTGAGCTGCAATGGTTGCCAGGTTGCCACTGGGTACAATTCAAGGTGTTGGTTCTCACCTTTAAAGACCTTCATGGCATGAATCCAGGTTACCTGTGGAACTGTCTCACCCCAGTGGGAGTAGCCCATTCTACCATTGCCAGCAGAAGCAGCATGCTGCAGACTTCATCAGTCAAGGAGTTCTGGCTGGTGGAGTCCAGGAGAAGAGCCTTTTCTGCTGTGGCTCCTGTTCTTTGAAACATCTTTGAAAGTCCCCCCCAAAATGAGGTCTCCACCCACTCTTCTGGCCTTCCAAAAGGCCTTGAAACCTGGCTCTGCTAGTTGGCTTGGGTCCTAAGGGAGGGATTTCATCATGCCTCACCTCCCCAATGTATGTTTTTCCCCCTCCTCATCTAGTTTAAATTTTTAAATTTTAAATTTATAAATAATTGTTAACTCTGTTATTAATATTGTTTTTCCTTTTTATGACTGTAAGCTTCCAAGAGTTGCTCTTCATAAGATCAGCAGCATACAAGTTTAATAAATAAATAAACCTTAAAACAGAGAAAAAGCGCTTTCATTACCAACTACTATGCTCTTTATCCAATGTAGTGACTGTGATTCAAGCTTTTGTTAAAATTGCCAACTTCAGACAAGGGACTGGCAAAAACTAAGGTGAATAAACATTTTATAGCTTAGCTTCTAACAGGGTGAAGTCTGGAGCAATAGTAGAGGGTGAAAACCTAAAGCTTTTTATCACATTCATGTTTGCAACGTAGGTATGCTGATGATACCTTGCAATGTCTTTTGTGTTGCTTGTGCTTCATTTAACAATTTTCCACTGTTGGTTTTCAGTCTTTCAGCCATTCCAGTTAGATCCTTTTCCTCCACTGTCTGAAAGTGAAGCACTGCCAGGTAATAAGTTTGTACAGCAAAAGGAGTGCAAATTCATAATCTAAGCCAACAGTAGCAAAATTGCTGTAACTGTTTTATATGCAATCCAGAGGACTTGGAACTGGAAGTTGGTGCAAGTGGAGCTTGTGGCAGAAAGAAAGTCAGCCATAAGGTCCAAGAACAGAGCTAATCTTGTTTTAATACAAAAATCTATTTATTTTGAAGTTTATTTATCTTGGTAGCCAATGTCTCTCTCTCTTTTTATCTATCACATTTTTAAAAATTACCCTGAGAGGTAATACCATCTTTATCTTTAACTTATATCTGACAAGACCTTGACATGTCTTTTCAGGTTGCCTGATTTTGTACCACTATTGCTTCTATTCATCCTACTTATGACTGAAGATGAGTATGAATTTTGATGATTGCTACTATTACCTGTACTATTGTTACTAGATTATTTTGTATGTAGTTTTATTGTATTTTATGTCTATTTTTCAGTTTTATTATAGGTTTGTGTTTTTACTGTAGGATTTTTTGGCCTAAAGGCCATAACAAAGTTTTACTTTGATTCTAATTGTTCTCTCTTGCTATTTGCTAAAAAAACCCCTGTGCATCCCTCACAAATCACCTGGCAATCTAAAATTACAATTTAGTGGAAATTTTGGGAGGTCTCCAGAGATTGCACTCCAGGTTTCTAAAGATATGTAAGCTCTCAGGGCTTCACATTATACATCAGTGCTATAAAATAAGTGTTCACTATTATAGGAGGTAGTGTGGAAATACTGTAATCTCAGGATACACAGTCACTAAACTGTATATTCTAATATAAAAAAGGAAAAGGTTACTAAATATATTTCCTGTAAGAAAATAAATATATTTCCTTTATGACTTTAATTTCCATCTTCAGATTACTAGTCCATTCAAGTGTCAAATCTATCAAGTGTCAAATCTAGAGTGTTTGCATCTTGTGTTGGGTATTTGGAAAAAGTTTGAGAGTCTACTGGTGCACCACATGTCCTGCTGCCTGACATTCCCCAAATCTGAATGGATGGAGCTGGCCTTCAACTCTAATGATTATGAACTCTAAAATGTTAGTTCTGGAGGACTTCAACATATATGTTGTTACTGGGATGGTTGGGACTCTTCAGGACCTCATGGCTGCCATGACAACTTGTTCCCTCTCAACCTATTACTATCCTAAAAATACAGTACATCACATTGTAAGTTTGTTTATTTTGCTTTGAGGCAGGAGGATGGAAGTCTGAAAGGAGGAGTTCTGCACCTTGTCAGAATCAGACCACTTCCTTTGAGATTTAGGCTTGTAGTGACTATTCCTCTCTATAGATGTAAAGAATAAATTAAGGTGGTCCAATCAATGGTTAATGGTTCAATTAACATGGTTTCAGAAGAGTTCTGGGGGATTTTCTACTAGTATGGTTGATGCTCTTCTTTACGAATTAGGTTTTGCTAAGATTTATCTCTAGCATCTTTTCCCAAACTGTAGAGCATGTTCAGCCTCTTAGCATACATCTTAAATTAACAATGAGTTCATTGAGGACAACTAAAACCTCATCTTCAGGATTTGTACATATATGTTGGGCCTTCCAGCCTTCCCAAACAATTCTAACATCCAAGATCTACTTTCTCCATTAAATTTACTTTGTACTAAGAAACAAAGCAAATCTTTATGATGTTCATGTAAAATACTCTTACTAATAAAGCTGAATCTGCTACACTTGATGCTCTATTGGCTGCTGCTTCTGCTGCTCTAATGATATCAGAAATGTTCTCAAAAGTGGTAGCAGCTCCCGTAGTACAGGTCACTAGCTCATTTTTGCTGGCATTCTTCTTGAGTCTGTGGAGAAAAATGCAAAAATATAATATAGCTATGAAGAAAATCAAAACACTTTAGTTGATATTTTGGCTTTCATTAATTACTGTCAAGAATTGTATATAATGTGAGGAAGAAAGAAAGAAAGAGAGAGAGAGAAAGAGAGAGAGAGAGAGGAGAGAAGGAAGGAAGGAAGGAAAGAAAGAAGGAAGGAAAAAAAGAAAGAGAAGAGAGGGAGTGAGTAATAGTCTAGCATTATATTACTTTACTAAACACAGTCATTTTATATTATAACACCAGCAACAAATTTTTTTTCAAAAGTTTTTTTTTCCTGAAAAACTTTTGGTGATTATGAGATTTTTGGAAATCTTGGGAAAAATGTTTATGTGTGAATACAGAAAATGTATCTTCAGTGACATGTTGCACTTCATGGTCTTTCTTGTATGATGTAAGAAATTTGTCAACCAGCTGAATGTAGTTTTGGTGTTCGGTAGTTGCCAATGACCTGCTTTCCAGACAGTTTTTTCTGGCCCCACTAACAGTGCTTCAAATTGCTTGTCATTGATATCTGATAAATGATATCTGATTTGTGGATCAACAAAAATATCTTCCTTCATCTTGGCATCAGTTATTCTGTCTCAAATAACAAATAATTCTTATTCATCACTTTCACAAAGTTCTTCATCAGTCCAAATTTTATGTGAAACAGAGACAAAAATATCTTTATTGGGTCAACAAAATAGTTCATGTGCCATGTTTTTCTGTTCTGGAAGCAAATTCTTTTAGTGGCCATTTTTTTTATTGTAACAACATATTTGGTATATCTGAGCTGCATTCCAAACAGCAGAGCCACTACTTTAAATCTCCACAGATATTTCAGTTGTACTTGGATGTGCTTCAACAATAGTTCCATATTTGTGTATGTTTTTTCATGTGTGTAGCATAGCCAACAGGTACTGAGGTAAAGGTCAAGGTGACCAACTCTAGAGGGCAGTGCTCATCTCCATTTCCTAACCAAAGAGCCAGCGTTGCCTGAAGACACTTCCTTGGTCATGTGACCAGCATGACTACAGGCACACAGTTGGTAGGAGCTATGCAGACAATGGGAGCTCACCCCATTAGGTGGCAGCTCTTGGGTCTCGAACTTGAGCCACCAACCTTCCAGCCAACAAGCCCAGTGTCTTAACCACTTGCACCACCATGAAGCCTATAACAGGTGCTGAATAGTGTTTACAAAAACAGAAAATTTCTGTAAAACATACATGATTGTTAAATTACAGGTTATTTTCATGATTAGCTGCCAAAAAACTTTAAGATACACCCAAAAGTGTTCAGGAAGCAAAATTTTGTTGTCTAGCATAAATTAATTTGAAATATCGTATTACCAAATATAGAAAAGCTGCCACCATATGAAATAAAAATGAATCCATTCAGAAAATAGATTTTAAAAGTGGGAATGTGTACACAGTAACTCCTTCCCTGATTACTTTGTGGGGTTAGATAGGGTAAACTAGGAAAGGGCATCGTCTAAACTAATTTGTATTTGTTAAAATGTTTTCCAAGGATTCCCAAAACCTTCTCAGGGTCCACAAAATCAATACTATTTGCCAGATATTGAAAATATTTGTAAACATTTAAAACAATGTCAGTCTTTTCATTATTATTTTTAATATGTTAAAATAATTTCATGGAAATTTTTATTTATGGCAATATCTAATGTATTGCTTTTTCTTAGCATTATTCCCACTTTATCAGTTATTATGCAACTAAGGAAGTACTTCAATTGATGCATCACACTGTCTGTTGTGTTGTTGTCCTGCTGGGCTAGGCAGTACCTATTTATTTACTCGTGTTTGTCCACTTTCGAACTGTTAGGTTGGCAGGAGCCAAGGTGGAACAACAGGAGCTCACCCTGCTGCACGGCAACACTGGGTCTTGAACTTGGGCTATTGACCTTCCAGCCAGCAAGCCAAGCCCTTAATCATGTGTGCAATATTGTTATTTTTACATGATTCAATAAATGCTATAAATATTCTATGAATTTTAATTTTAATACAATGACTATTGATAAATATACACAATACAAACAGAAGCTCTTTTGGAGTTGTCTGTAATTTTTAAAAGTGAGAAGGGGTCCTGAGAGCAAAAGGCTTAAGAAACACTGGTTTAATCAAAGTAAAATGCTTGTACATCCCAAAGATTCCATCTAGAGAAAACTAAGAATATGCTTATCTTTCATACTGAAATCAGTACAACACATGCTTAACTTTGTTTAACGCCTGCTCAGCAAGTGCAAACTGTCACAAAAACTGGTCTGGCTATTCTTTTAAAAAAAATTAACAACATGTATGCCAGAAAACTACCATCTTCACAAAAAGCATACCACCTAAGGAGAAAACAACCATTCCCAAATAGCATAGAAAAAGAGTTGTGGCAGTTTCCCAAAGGGAAGAGAAAGGCAAGGAGTATGATGCAGCATCCAGTTAAATTTACTGATCCCACCCAGAGGGAATATTCCTATAATATCAGCATTGGGCAGGGACCACCAGTGAAAACTGATACATAATGAGCCTCAGAAGATATAAAGAGGGTGACAAAGACTTTTTTCTCTAGCAGACTCAATCTATTATTAGACAAACTGGGACATTAGTCTAAACATTCTCATAATTTGTCAACTCTCTGAAATACTGTCCTCAAAATTTCTGCTCTAGCCATCCTGGTAACATCACTTGCCAGGTAGCATTCTGGGTCCCTCTACGGGAAGCTTAATTGTGGCCCCCAACTGCTTAAATGTTGTTCATTCCTTCCATATAGCAATCCCTCTCTTCAGCATGAGTATATAGTTTAGCTTTCCATCAAAAAGGAACCATGTCCAATATATAATGTATTTCAACTCAGGAACAAATTATTCTGAAACAATTCATTTATAAAAGTGAAGACATACTCATCCAACTTTCTTGCCAGATCGTGTAAATTGTTGGCATATATTTCTGCTCTCACTACTAAAGACTCCTTATTGGACAATAAGAAATGGCTCTTTAGTTTTTCATCCAGATCTTTCTTTGCTCCATCCAAATTGGCAGCTAGGCTTTCATATTCCTGGAATTAGAAGATAATTTTATGCATTGTGACTAAGATCCATTATAACCTGTAAGAAATAAGTGGCAAGCTTTTGTGTGCTTTAATTTCCTGTGTAAACCCCAAATGCCTGGTGCTTTGAAATATAGCATGTGGTTTCCATAGAAGAGATTAACTAGAAATGACTTTTTTTCATAGAGTGAACAGTAACAACTCCTATATTTTGCAAGCCATTACTACTATATACAAAGACAAGTCATTATTGATAATACATTCTTGTTTCTATCATAATTAAAATGTTCCTTCTCACTTTTCAACTTAATAAAAACATTAATTCTTTGAAACTTACCTCTTTACTCTTCTGAAACAATCCAAATATAGTGTTTGTTTGAGACACTGATGCTTTAGCAGAATTCAGAAGATCCCATATGGTACTTTGTTGTCTAGTCATCTCTTCTGTCTGTTTCTGGAAGAAAAATTAAAAGTGATTCTCCTTTTTAAAGCAAAGCAAAACAAGACTCTATAGCATAGCCATAATTACTATTTATAGTAATAGTAATTTTTATACACTGCAAAAAACCATACACAGACTCTTGGTAGTTCAACACATAAAAAGAAAAATAAGAGTAAGAAAAGAAATTGTATAAAATAAAACCAATAGACAAACCTAAATTCCAAAAGGCACTTGTCAATCCCTAAATGCTCTCTGGAAAAGCATTTTTTTAGGCCGCTTTTACCAGAGTTGGGGTCAAATACACACAGGAGAGCATTCCAGAGGACCAGGTCAACAATTTAAAAACAATCTTCTGAAAGTGAAGGACCCCAGTAGGTGAGAATGGTTAGAATTAAAGTGGCTGATATCAGAGTGGTTGGGCAGATTCCAGTGGAGAAATGCAGTATATTCTGCAAAGCACTGGAAGGCACACAATCCAGCCAATATCTGATTCATTCTCATTTGGGGATATGATATAAGATGTTTAATAACAATGTTTTAAGATTGTAGAAATGTAGATCTTGGTCCATTGTTGACCAAGGAAAGTGAAGAGTTTTTCCTTGAATTATTTATTCAGAAATCTCTCCACCAAATTAAACAGAAACACTGTTCTACATGAGATGATATATGGGAATTCTTAGAGTTTGGGAAAGAAGAAAGAGGTTTTCAAAACATGGCAACCAAAGAGAAGATAGATGTTTCAGCTTTATTTCTTAAGTGAGGTGTCAGTCCACTTGTTAGGGATTTAGGGAGAAAAAAGTTGAAACAATTAATCAATGCTCTATCTTAATGTACTCATTAAGAAATTAGGACTGATGTATATTTTCTAGTTCCTAAAATTTTATACCCTAAGGCCTTTTGTTAACCTAATTAATGAGAATCTCTATGAATTGTTCTTCCTTGGTCATATGCTGCTGTTAGGAGCTTGAATTACCAAATGTCAGAGATCATATGGCCCTCAGAGCCTTGAGTGAATTCCCTTTTTTCCTACAAAGTGCATTT
>JANHZU010002278.1:132164-158460 GCA_032468055.1 Acrochordus granulatus | reverse complement strand
TTTCTCTTTACGAGCATTTCGCGCTAAGAGCGTTCTTCCAGAACGGATTAATCTCATCTTGTGAGGCACCACTGTAACTTGATTTGCAAGTCATAGTATTTTGTTATCTTCTCCAGTTTTTTCTCTTCTATTCTGCTGTCTCCAGGTACTGCAACATCAACTATTCAGACTTTTTTTGTGTTTCTTATTGACAGTTGTTAAGTCTCAAGTGTTATGTGGCAAGGGCCTGTCTGTTTGAATTCTGAAGTCCCAGAGATATTTACCTTCTTAATTTTGTATTACTTTCTCTATTTTATGATCCCACCAGTTCTTGCTTGCAGGCAAATAGATGTAGCTTTTACCATTTTATTATTATCATTATTTGAAGATTTTACAAACCTTAATGCTTCTTTAAACATGCTGAAAGCTCTCTTTTGCTTCCAAGTGACCCATTCTGTATATAGCGTTGAGACTTCCCACTTTAGTTCACTATTGTTCATAACAAACCACAGTGACATAAAAATGACGTGTGCATATGATTGCACCAACAACGAAGTTAGAAATAGCTGTTTTCACTATTATAATGCCACAATATCTTCATCAGAGCAACTCTGAATCAAGCACAATAATACACAGTAACCATTCCCAACACAACATAGTACCTGTTTGTATAAGGGCAGCGGCATTCCTTACAAAGTCCTTGACTGGCATCTCGAAAGTAACCTTCCTTACAGCGCTCACACTTTTCTCCAGCAGTATTATGTTGACAGTTCTTTTTAAAAATATACAGAAACCAGAAGGGTTAGAAGTGGTCTTTTCAGTCTTTATTATTAATACTAGGATGAGAAAATGACAGCTGATGTGCTCCAAGCCATCACATCTTACTGCAAGACTGAACAAATAAATTAGACTCAGCATCTGGCAAAGAGTGTGCAGACAATTGTTTTGTGCTTAGTTCCAGAAGTGATAGCATAGTTTTATAGTTGCACAAATGATTATAAAATGAATTTAAAATATGAATTTAAAATAACAGATGTTTCACAATTAAGATACTCTTAGTTAGAAATGATTTAGCAGTTTAATTTACTTTCACCTAGCTTGCACTTTCTCTAAATAAAATGATACTTTGATCATCATCTTCACTTGGGTACATTTACCACCTAATGCAATGGGGGTATAGCTCAGCAATGGACCATATAACTGTAGAGTCAATTTGTCAGAAGTTTTAAGTATTTTTATATTTATACAGACTGATCTATTTACCTTTTTGATACATATTCCATCTTAGCAGAACTGGAAAGATGAAAAGAAGCTCCCTCAACAGCATGGAAATCAAATCCTACTCCAATAACAGTCATCAATATTACTCTACTGTGTTAATATAATTCCTCTGTCACAATACCCCAGTATTAGGCATTGGAGAGCAAGGAATATTATGTGGTTGAAAGTATATGGCTCTGTCTTCTGACTCCATGTGTTTTCTAGCTACATAAACAGCTCTTAGTCTGGTTGATTAAATTATTTATATGTGATAATGAAGTTTTTATACTTTTTATCTAGAGAAACAATAATGCCTTATAAGGGTTTTAAAATTTTATTCAGTGTTGCATTTTTAATGGAAAAGAAGACTTAATAAACAATGCAAACTAGCAATCCAAATAGAGTGCAAGCTATAAAAACTGATTGCAAATATATGATACTTATCTATTACACACTATGGATACTCATTGAAGCTACCACACCTAGGCTGCAAAAAAAACCCCTCAGATGACTACTAGATCACCATTCTGTGTTGCCATCTAGGAATCATCTGGATTTGTACCACTCAATCTGGTAGCTCTAAGGGCCATTAGAGATAATTAGAACAAGGCTGAAAAAGTCAATGTTTAGAAAATCCTTGTCTTAGGGCAATGTATGCTATCCAGCTCTTGCTGATTGTGTTTGCTTGTTATGGCCTGTTCAGTCAAAATGCCTTATGATTCACACCTATTTTGGAACAAGTTGATTTGGCAAACAGCTCTTATATTTAAATTCAAAAGGTTTTGTCAAAAACAAAGTCAAGGGAAGTGTTGTGTAATGTCAAAGAACTCTGTACAGGCAGTGGATAATGAATAAGTATGAACAAAAAGAAAAAATAGATGAACAAGGAAAGAAGCCAGAGCTGTATAACAAAACTTCAGTAAATGTATTTACTTAAGAAAAAAGATCTTAATGACAATTTTTCAGTATATTGTAGAGAAAAAAGCAATGAAATGTTCTATAACTTTATGATACACACACAAAAATGCAAGCCTTGTGCTCTAAATTAAAACTTTTATTCAAGCAAGTATTGCCAATCATGGCAATATACCTCACTTTTCTTTTACATGTGCTTATAAATGAATCTTGCCACAGTTTAATAAGCCAAATAGATGAAATCAAACCATTGTTTAAAGCTGGCTTAATATCCTGGCTTATTCCCAAACTGTAGTTTTATTGTGCAGATATATCATAAAAGCTATAATTACCATAATTGCAGGAAAAGAAGACAGCTGGATTGCATATCTCAGCTTGTAAACTAAGTCAACTGTGTTCAACTGCAACCTTGGTAACTCTTGTTAAAAGAGAAAAAAAATGTACACAAGCATGGCAAGTGAGGAAAATTCAGGCTTCATGCCTGACAAACTTCTGCGGACATTTTTGTTAAAATGTCAGTTTTTACTGTCTTTCAAAAACCTTTGTATTTTTGCAGGCCAAGCAATTTTTCTCAAAGTTATTACTGGCCTGAAGCAAAAAAAATTAAGAAGAGAACTTGCAGCAGCATTTGTTGGAAATACTTACAATACAAATTCCAGAACCATCCAGGCATCTCTCTGCATTTCCATTACAATTGCATGGAATACACCTTCCTGTAAAAAGACCCACAGTCTCACGATAGAATCCAGGGCTGCATTCCTGATATACAGAGAAGGCAGAAAAAGTTGAATAATAGTTTGAAAAGATTAGAAAATTAATTGTTTTAAATCAGATACTTATGAGATTTGAAGACAGAAAAAAATTAATATAACCACTGACATATTAGTACATATTACATGATGAACACAGACAAAATATAACAGATTACCATGTAGTGGCTTAATAAACCAAGATAACTGCTTTCTTCTCTTCGCTGGTGAACAAGCAGGAAGTTATTCTACAATTTCTTTCTGTAATTGCTCTCTACAACTCTTTCTACAGAAGAAACTTTCTACAATTTCCCTTTTCATACAGATGAGGAAACCATGGCACTGGACAACTCAGAGTATTAACAAATCTCAGAAGAATGAAAAACGTAGTCAATGAAATATTTATTGGTTAGTTTCTCATAAAGGGCTTGTATGCATAGCCAAGGCTTATTTACACATTTGCTCATTATAATAAGATACACAACACAAGCAATGTTAATTTCAAAGTCCATGAACTACCTGAACACTGAAAAAGCAGTTGTACATATTAATTACAGAGGTCTGTCATGAAATATTTTGTGAATTCTATCACCATAGTGATGATTTGATAGCATATATTTTATTTGCTATTCAGAATATTTTCAGGTATATGTGCATTATTCTTTAATATATTTCTAGCATTTACTAGCATTAGCAATAATTTCCAAAGTATTGCTATGAATGCAATGTACTGATTATGTTGGACTGGGTAACTGGGTAACTATATTGCTTTGAGCTTGTGAAGAAAAGATGGACATAATAATATTAATAATAATATGCCAAATCCAATCTATACTACTGATGGACTGTGTGGCAAACTATAATAAACACTGTAAGAATGCGTGTTCTCTCTGTGCATAAATACATGGAAAAAAGGTCTCAGTGTCATGATCCCCTTCGACTTGCCTTTGACCTCTGTCTGATTATGGGATTTAACTGAAGTGCTTGAAGCCAAATGATTGCAGACCACTGGACTGAAGATTGCCCCAGTAAAAGATTCACATACCATTCACATACACACATCTTGATCATCTCATGTAAAAACACCACACTTCATCTATTAAAATATCTCCAATAATTTATATATTGTAATTGAATAATAGGTAATTTCTAAAACTAAATATATTTCACCATTGAATCAAAGCTGGTAGAAAAAAAATCAGAAGAATTTCTTTGTTGCCATCTCTGTAGTATTGTGCACTGGATTTTTCTCCCAACAAAAAAAGGCAGGCTATAACCCCTAACATAAATCAGATCCACACATTTTCTTTGCAGCCTCTGTCTTGCTTATAATTTTACCCTGCAAGGTTCTAAGCACATGTCTAATAGGCAACTGGAACCATACTGGACACTGAAGAAAATAACAAAGTCATGTAGGAGATAATTATAGAGGGAAAACTCTAGGAAACAGTTGTTAAGAACCCCTCCTTTCAACATCTTTGTGCAAACCATCTTTTACTGAAATAAGTCCAAAATTAGGTGTTGCTATTAAGTGTTGATATGTCATATGCAATATACTTCCATCTTCACAAAGCCAGTAGTAGGAAATCACATAATTAATTACCTGAGCAATGGAATATAGTAATCTTTTTATGGATATTCCTATTGACATGAATGAACTTATGCAAAAAGGGATCTTAAACTATTAATTTATCAGATTGCTTTGAATATTAGTAATTAATATTTTTAACTGTTTGGTTAAAAAAAGGATTAATGCTTCTACTATAATGAGAATTTAATAACTGGTTAGAATATATTAATCTTGGTGCATTAAATTAATGGTGCATTAACTTTTAGTAACATGTTTAATGAATGGAAACTATGGATATAAATATAATAGAGCAGCAGTGAATCTATGGCCATCCAGATATTTTTTAACTGCCAATCCCACAACTTAGGCCGATAGGCTCATTGATGCTAGAAGCTGCAATTCAATAGCATTTGGAGGTCCACAAATATTCACTTGTATTCATCAATCAATGATAAGTTCACTGGAGAGTGAATGTGATTCATTCAATAGTTGTAAGTAAGGATAGATCTGACATTTGTCTAAAAGCCATTTTCCCTCTTGGCCTGATTGACTGGATTCACATATCATAATCTACCATCATCAATTGTTGGATGCTCCATCATGCTATAACAAAACCAAACTAATCACGTTCTGCATTAATCCAGTAACCACTTAGCACAGGACAAAATAATATGTATCAATCAAAATTCCCAATTCGTAAACATGGAGCTAATTTTTATGTATTTATTTATTTATCTGCCTAATAAACTGCCTCATAGGACACAATAACATTACAAAACTTTTGCAAATTAACAATTCTCTGTGCATGTTTATACTAAGCAATTATGGTGGCAGAGCCAATAGAATAGAGATTTTAAGATGAAGGTCACTGCAAAGATATTTGACTAAATTAGAATTAGTAATTATCAATAAATAATAAATTAAACGAAATTATGAGGGACAACTAAGTAGGGATTACTCATTTCAAAGTGAGTGATCCTGCTTTTGGTGTGAAATTGGCAAAAGCTGTTTTAAAACAAACAGCAGTATCCATGTTAATAAAATGTTATTTTTCATCTTTGTATGAAAGAAAAAAAAAACCCTGTCCATATAAAACATCCCTATAGGGGAGCTTTTTTTCAAACATATTTCTTAGGTATTTAACTTGCTATGTGTAGCAGCACCACCACACCCATTTGAATATTAACGTATCTGCAGTCAACATTTCAACACCATAGGGGAAAAATGGCTTTAAACGGTTTTGTTTTTCATATGTTTGGAATAAGGATTAGACTCTTCAGTGTAAAAGGAAGCAGAGTGACCATTTACTGACCTCCTGGGCTGGTAGACTCCAGTGTGGATTCTGGCTATCAAGAATGAGATCAGTTTGGCCCCAAGGTGTCTCCTTTCACATCTTTCATGCCAGGAGTTTTAAATAATTTAAAATGAAAGAACAGGTGGGGCGAGAATACAGAAAGAAAAGAGCGGTTACCTGTCGTGGTTTAAAATCCCAGTGACCTTGTTGCAGTTGCCCTCGGCCAGGGAGCTGCGGAAAGGCTATCCTCTGTTGCGAAACATGTCCCAGACACAGCCTCAGGCCTGCACAGAAGGCCAGCCACCCAAGGCTGCACAGCTTCCATCCTCCAGCCCTCATTTTGCTGTCCTTCACCTGAGCTGTTCCTTTGCACAGCTCTTTTTATTTTACAGCACTTTCCCTTATGCTACTTAGTATTGTTCTCCTTCTGGCTCTATCCGTATGCCAGGATTTGCTCCTCCTTTAAACTTTGAACATGAATCAGGTTGTGCAATACAGAGCAATGCCTGATGTTAATGACCACATTGCAATTCCTCAAAACGAGCGTATCGCTGAATTAAGGTGTGGCAGGCATCACCTTTTCCCTCCCTAGCACAGGGAGACAGTACTAGACGATGAAGCAGCCCTGTAAATCACAGGCTGAGTAATTCTGAGGAAATATGTTGAGTGGGTGTGTTCCTTCCTGGAGTATGTCTATGTCTACCTTTTGGCTATGTATTTTCATCAGGTTAGAGAAAACAAAGTGAGAAACTCACAACCCAGACAAGGTGTGCCTGGGGAATAGGAAAGCAATGGTGAAGGTTTAAACGTATGCCTGACATGCTGATTAACTAAATATTTCATATCACAGATTATAAAAACATTTTAAATAAAACTGAAAGTATTTTCATAATGATTTTCAACAAGCCGGGTATTGTAACTTGAGAAGAAAAGTGAGATGGTTACACTCCATTCTCAAAAGTATTCACTTTGCAAAAGATTATCACATTACCAAATCAGTAATGAAATAATATCAAATAAGCAGGGTAACTTGGAAGATTCACATAGCTCCTGCACCACTGACAAAAGAAAGAGTTTAGGTGGTGCAGTTTTTTTCACCCTGACCTGACAAACTGCATCTTAAATTTTAGTTGCTTATAAAAATAGGATAATCTTGCACATTTTCATCTTTTAACCAATAACTCACAGAGACAAGAAAGTTACCGCAAAATAATCAAGTTATCTATATGGTATCAATAAAAGTAACATGCAGAAAAATGGAGAACTTGGTAGAACTGTCTGGCACTGCAACATCTTAGCCAAATAGAACCAGAGAAGGATTGGCAGATCATTTGCATCTGTGGTTTTACACTAAAATGTTTTGAGTGAATTCAGCCAATTGTCTTTTTTCAATAAACTATGATTACTCAAATCTTAGGTTAGAGCCATATATTAATTAAGTTATACTATGTTGGCTTTACATTTGATTTTTAACATATTTGCCTACATTGTTTTTTAACACAATGTCTTTGAATAGATGTGTTTTTTACAACCAGATTATGTGAATCCTGTACAGTTTTCCACTGAACTGCTAAGATGGTTCAAAAATGCTTCATTTTTAAGTCAACATTGTGAATAATGGTTTCTCATTGCTAGAGCCAATCAATATTGTTATCCTGAGCAATGTCTCATGGATGATGCAGAACAAAAAGAAAGAAAATTTCCTACCTCACATGAATCACCCATATATTCAGGGGGGCAGGAACATGCCTCTACAGCATTAGCAATATTACCATTTCCTGTATTGGTGGCTTCTTCAAGACCAACATTGCCTAGGGTAAGCCGCTGAGTTTCTGTGAAGTAAAGACCTCTGATTTGTAATCCATCTAGTTTAGACAGGACCCACATGAGCTCCTCACGAGATACTAAGTTATTGTTACTGGTGTGCCTGAAGTTCTCCTGCACATTCAAGATACAAATGAAATTTTGGTCTGTATTACATTGCATTAATCTCCTATAGCATAGGAAAAAAGGGACATCGGTTTTCAAAGAAAGACAACATAAAGATCAGATGCTGTGAGTCTAGAGGGAAAAGGTGCTAGAATAATTGTATCAAGAAAGAACTAAAGATGGGCAAGAGATCATTAAAAGAATAATATGATAGGTAAAATTGGTATTAGCAATCAACAAATAATAACAAAGAACTTGGGAGAAAAAAATAATATTTTGAAAATATTCTTAAAACAATTAGCAAGCAGCAATGGCTCTTTGTTTATGCGAGCTATTTGGAGATATATATGTCAACCTTGATTTTATTTATTTATTAAATTTATATGCCACCAAAATCTGAAGACTTTTATTCCAGGAATAAAGAGGAAGGGGATCCAATTTTGTCAGAACTGTGGGCCCATGCTTCCATAGTGATATATACAACTGAAAATTGGTCCCCCATATTACAGTACAATATAATTGGTCCTTCCATTTTATTCATGTGGAATATTATGGCCAGAGTTGCAGTTAATAAATAATTTAAATTGGAAATAAGTGTTCCTTGCTACTGTATTGTTCTGAGGATTTAGGCCAGGCCTATGACTGCAATTGCAACTACCCTCTCTAAGTTCCTTCAAGGCTCTGCTCCTGAAATTGGAAATTTGGTAGAAATTAGTCCCTGATGAAATCACACAGCTTGCCTAATACAAATTTTGTCCTAGACCAAATGTCCAGGAAATTTACCAGGAGAAGAAAGGCAGAATAAGTCTTCCTTGCCTTGTCTTGACTGGTAATCTGGCCTAAGAGTGGGATAGCAACTGCTATTTCTATCACACCACAATACCTCCACCCTCCTCAGCATCTATCTATTATTTCTCATGTACTCATATCCTGCCCTCACCAATATAGCCTCCAAAAGATTTATAAAACCCTCTAAGATAATAATCACAAACTCACCCATTACTACATTCTCAAAAATAAATTGTCCTCTCATCAATCTATCAAGCTTCTATCTTGAAGATAATGTTAAGAGAAAAGGGTTTTTTTTTACATTTTATTAGGTTACTGTTTAGCATATTGGCCAGGGAGAGCCAAATATGTTGGGTATATGAACAAAAACATTGTTAGAAAGTAAAATTTTACAGTCTTCCACTTGCAACATATTAAAATAACAGCATAATATTATGCATATATTATCCACAAATTCCATTCTTGTTCATTTTGAATAGCAAGCAGCATTAAATGCTCTTCACTTCCACTGATACTAGAATAAAAGGCATTTGATAGACTATTGTTAAGGAGCTTTGGAGCAAGATTCAGTTCTATTTCAGTTCAGTTCCTATTTCAGTTCTAATGCTTAACTCAGCCTCATACATCAAAATGTAATCAGTTTGGAATGGCCTCAAACAATCTTCAAGCACATCTGTAATGGAAGGTAGAGTGTGATGCCAAATATATTTACTTTTCAAGTCCAAACATGAATCAGCCAAAAACTCAGCTTAACTCTTCAGGCAATGGTAGAAGTAATGTAATACAGGACATTATTGTACCATATTACAGAATTACTGGATACCAGATGAACCTGATGCTGTTCTTCTGTGTTTGAAGGACAAAAATGTATTCACATAAGTAACTAAACTATGTTCACAATTTGGCTTTTGGCAATATTCTCCCTAGGTCCTCCAGTTTGAGACTCCTGTGAGCACAATAGGCTTTTCGTAAATAGGAAATATAGCACTGGATAAACATGGTGTCTCTAAAATCTTTGATTATTTAGAAGCAAAACAAGCAGGAAGAAGAGGATTCCAAGCAAGCACAGCTGTTAATCCTCCACTAGAGTCCCAAAGACCAAGTATATCCCAGGGATGCTTTCTCTCTTTCCAAATACTTATTAAAAATGCTTTTCTCCCTTACTGAATTCAAACTACAAACTGGCAATCTTTTTCTTCAGGACATTAAAACTAATCTTGGGATCAACCCTATAGTTTAATTTCCCACTGAGAAAATATCCTTAATTATTCACTGAATAACAGGCTATCTACTCATTTATCACAAATAACACCATTCTTGATTAGATCATATAATTACAGTACAGATTCTTCTCACATGTAGAGATTCATTATGTACCATGTCAAAGAAATAAATATTTATTGCACAATTAACAAATGATTGTATGGGTTTCTTCTCCCAATGGACAATGGAATACTCAGAACTACCATCTTAGAAATTATCTTTAGAACAGGAACATGTATGTTTGGTTTTCCTAATATGGATCAAAAATAGTCAAAGATATGATGACATAGCATACCAAAAGTGAGTTAACATCATTCTTACCTCAACTAATTGAACCAATCCGTAATACTGTTTGTCTGGCAAAGGATTATTAGGATCTATGTAGGATATTTTCATCTCCCATCCCTGTGCAAAAGTAGTTCAAGTCCAATGTCAGTACAATACTGTATCTAGGTATTAGCATTAGCATGCTTCCCACAGAATTAGAATGATTCTTAAGTTACTAACTTAAAAACATATCCCATTTCCTTCTTGCTAAGTGGATTTATCATGTGGTTCAAAAAGTTAGCTTCTTAAATGCTAGGCCAACACTATACCAAAATGTTTGCCACATGAAACAAAACATTGAAACAATATAATTGCTTGCATATGAGGTAAATAACTGTCACTTCTGAATTTCACTGGCACTGACATCATTTTTTGCAATTCCCTTTCTCTCAACAAACCACATTCCTATATATCTGCAGCTTAGGAGTTTCAATTTCTCCATGATATTAGCCATATGTGCATGGAAACAAAGCAAGTGGGATATTAATGTGTTAGGCATTGTGGTATCAGAAACTTTTTTAAACTTTTTCTCAGTATTGTATTAACTTTAGAAATATTTTCAATGTTAATAAATCTCAACAAACAAAAATAAGGATATAAGTATAGTGATAAAATATATTATTACATCATTTTGGAAAACTAAAGTAGAAATAGTGTGAAGTCCTTTTTAGATGGACCTGAAGAAAGCTTATGACATGTTGGCTAGAAATTATGGCAGGTTCCATAATCTGGAAGCTATCAGGCTGGGGAAACTTGGAATTAGAGGATTAGTGAATTTTAGCTCACACATTCACTTCTTTGATAATCATATACTGTATTCCCATCAGTGGAAACAAAAGGTGCCCAAATGTAGAAATCTCAGTTCTGAGTGAGAAATAGATCTTCCTGATCCCAGAAACTAGCACATCTGTAACTCATTTATTCTCCTGAAGGATCTTCCTTACCACCATTATTCCTCTACTCCTTGAGTCAGCAGAAAAATCTGCTAGCATTATTTGCAGTCCTCCAATGGCCAAGTTGTAATCCACTCCTATTATAGGCTTACAAGTAGTCCCATCAGTACAGCTTCAGTATGAGACATTTTCAAGGAGTAATTAGGAATTCAAGGAGTAATTAGGAATTCCCTAACTTTTTTTCTCTTCCACGCAATAACACCAGCCAATAGGATAAGCTTCTAAAAATAATTCTTGCAAAACTAGGGCAAGTTTGGGTGAGGATCATCAGGTGCCTAAAATGAAGGCTTTTGACACTTTGCTCTGTGTGACAAGGTTGCTCTGCATTGGTAACTTATCAAGCTATTTATGAACACGGGTCTAACCGCTTTCTGGAAGACCATTAGACCTGCTAACAGATTGATGGGATAGACAAGGAAAACTCGCTAAAGAGAGGGGGAATTCACATATCTTTTAAATTCTCTCATCTCAGTTCCAAAGTGAACATGGTGAGAACTGAGAGAGCCTCTCTTCCTTTCTTCTCTGCCCATCCTATACCTCAATAACCTGTCACTAGACTATTTCTAGTTCATTTGAAAGAAGTTTACTTGTCATTTGGGTTGAAAGGAAAACTGGCAGAATTCTGGTCAACTCCACCTCAACTCCCAACTATTTCGAAGTACTTCAAGAGAACAGCAGTCCCAGCAGCAAGTGGCCATAATCAGCAGTATCAGGAAGTATCTATAGAGTTTGATTGTTGTTAAAGCACAGAAAGCAAAATGGTACCACACCAAAATATAAAAACAATACAAAGTATGATCTTGCCTTATTCCTTCTCAGTCAAACCAAGTCTACAATCCACTAATTTGGACAGAACCACTAGCTCTTTTCTAATTTAAATCAATTGGCAATATACAGAGGCTATCAGTCTTTTGAAAGACCATGGAACTTGTCTTTAAAAGCAAATCTAGTGGTCTTCAAGAAAACTAGTATTCCAATGTGTATTATATTTGAAAGTCTGTAATGCTGGGAAAGGTAGAAGGAAGGAAAAGAGGCAAGGTAGATGGAGTCAGTTATAGCAATGATGGGTGCACTAATGGAAGACTTGAAGGACCAAATTAGGGACAGATTGTCATGGTGGCACATAATTAATCAATGCATATAAATAATTCAGATAATGTCTTAAAAGCACTTTTAAGCAGGAGCTAGGCTTACATGGGCAAATGCCTCCAAAGAAATTCCATGTCCAGTTTTTCCTTCAGCCCAGCTAAAAAGGCAATGGAGGGCAATGCCCATGGAAGGGAGGGAGCATGAATGCAGCAATCTCAACCAACTAGTAGGAGCTCAGCAGATACTAGCCCTGACCACATCATCATCAAGATCATGAATGAGGCATCAGAAATTATATGCCAAGTCATGTGGTAGAAGAAGTCAGAAAACACTAGACAAAGAACACATTTACCCTGACATTATAGTAGGTTGATGAGACAAGCACACGTCATGAAGACAAACTCTCTAAAAATGGTTAAACATCTTCATGCCATTTAGCAGAACTTAAGAAACAGTTCAGAGTCATCAAAATGGAATATTCAGATACAGACCACTCAGTCTTTCGTATTTCCATCTGCTGTGCAGTAAACACCATATAAGTACAGAAAATATATGAATGCAAACCAGTTCCAATCTCTCTTCAGATACACTTGAAGGTCAACTACATATGAATAAGGAGTAAATATTTTTTAAAGCTAAGATGATGCATTCAGATTCACATGTATCATTTGACTTACAATTAGCTGTACATCTGGTCTTTTTTCCAGGAGAACCATGCCTTCACTAGGTAAGCCAAAGGATTTCAATTGATAGCTCAAATATCCTCCATATGAAGAAAGCTAAATAACATATTGCAGGAAATATAAAAAATGTTTTTTATATTTTAAAATATTTTTGAAAATCACTATATCCTTAATGGTATTTCCAATATTGGTACAGAGACCAAAAAAAGGAAAAAACCTTTGTCAGTAAAAGGCTCTTTATTAGGGTATCAGATTACTACTTGGTAGGAACTTACTATGCCTGAATCCACATAGTACTAAATGATACTATGATTGTTTTGGTTTGGCTTAGCATTTTGTATGAATCCAGCTACTATAATTCATAAACAATACTTTATAGCCTGCTGCATGGGACTCCAGTCTGTATCTGCCTGTTATAAATAGAATAAAAAAGGAGAAGAGAATAGTCTTTGGAACTGAGATGAGAGAATTTAAAAGATATTATAGAAATATACCTTATTCCCCAAGTAAGATGATGGTGCCACCCAGTACAAATCATGCAGAAAGGCAGGTAATTCTTGCACATCAGCAACAACACTGTTGCTAACAGGATTGAAAGTTGTAGGGATATTCATGGCATTGCCCACTGCTTCCAGAGTCCAGTTTCTCATGTTGGTGGACTAATAGAAAAACAGAGGAAGACATAAAACGAATTCTTGTTCTGAATTCAGGTCTTTTCATGTCACAAAAGTTGATTTGCAAGAGGGTGTGATTTCTGGAAGAAACTTTGTCTTCTTTGGGTTATTTGAGAAGCTTTTTTGATTCCTCGCCACAAACAAAAGATATAGTTTTTTCTTGCCAATGCAAAATACTGGCTGTGCATAATTACCTGTAGAGATCTAATTCCAACATTCCAGAAGTGACACTGTCCACTCATCAGAACACAAGATATATTATAATCTAGTGACACAGAGCATACTAAGCAGGAGGAGAATTATTCTTATTCATAATACATTTCACTAACTCCGTGTGCAGTTTATGCAGGAACCATAGAATAAAAACTGGAAAGCCAACTGTCCTGCTTGAGATGCTTTTCTGGAGATCCTTTTCTCCAAAGATAGGAAAATTTCCAGAGAGATGTTGGTTTCTGGATCAAGTAGTACAATTTGAGCATTGCAAATTTGACAAGATGTTACACTTCTGCTCATGGCAAAGAAACAGGAAACCTATTTTTATAAAGACTTGCTGAAAACTAAAGAAAAAAAAATAGGTTTAAGCCCAATTAATGACTTTAATAGATCTAAGGAACAGCAATGACATAAAGATGCAGGAAAGGGGAAAATGCCTTTTAAAATCCTCAGCAGAAAGAGAAAAAAACAGAACAGTATTAATGACTATTAAAAGGCTTTCTGCCATTCTTTTTTTTAAAGGTTAAACATAATGCTCCTGCATGCTTCTTTCTCAGGATGAGTAGCCATTTTAGGAACAGGACAGTTTAGGAGCTAATTGTGGGAAGATCATTCAATCCTTCATCAGCCTGCAATCTGTGATCTGATGTTCATTTGAGCCTCAACCACATCACTGTTTTTAACACACAAAGCAAAACTCTATCACCAATATTGGGTTATCTGGTTTAGTAGTCTCCTCCAAAGGGAAAAAAATACATAGTAAACATACCTTGACTCTACGTTTATTTGTACTGTGGCAAATACTGGTTGCTCCAAAACAAAAGCAAGCAGTGCAACCTTTGGGATTTTCAAGGTCCAGATAAAATGATCCTGAACGGCACATATCACATCGCACACCTTCAACATTCTCCTATAAGTCAGTTGGAATAAGTCATGAAATGGTTCCACTTAAAATTTTGCAGTAATACAGAAAGAGAGCTGATAAAAGAACAAGGCAGCTTGTCCATGGTCTTTCAGTTGTCAATAGCACACATGAGAGTGAAATCAACTCCTTTTGTATGGAGAATTTTAAATCAGTAGTTTGTCTTTTTAATACATAACAGACATGGCCACCACCATTATGTAGCTGTCGGTTTAAATAAGGGGCCTTTCAAACATACATCTTTGAAGTTTGTTGACACAAATTTTATTGCTGTTAGTCACTAGGTGATTCATGCTGAATGCAAACAATATTCTTGATCAAATCATAAGCAACTTAAAATCTGTTTCTGATCTTGCTTTGGCATGAATAAGTTTATGCATCAATAAGTTTATTCTATCCTCTTTCCATATTGTCCTCTGTGTATGTGTAAAAATTATACAACATTTGCATATACAACCCTTCTAACATATTCCTCAAGAATGTAATTTCTAAATACATTCTCCAATGATTTTGAACTCAGAACTCTGAAAAACGAAAGCTAGTAATTACATTCTCCTTCTCTCTTTAGTTCAGAAAGGACAGATCATTCAATTAATGTGAAAATTTATAAAGACTGAAGCCTTCCTAGTAAAAAATGTAAATTATAAAAATTGTTGTGAAGGAACCCCCTATCTTGCATGCTCAATAGCCAAACAGAGCATTTATAATGTCATAGCATTTCTGTAAGTGTGCACTTCAGTATTTTGCTTTGATTCTGACTATACTGCAACAATTACAGGAATCTGAAAAGAAAATAAATTGCCTTGCACTTGTATTATGTCCAGGTGAAGAATTTGGTTGATAGAGGAAGAAAACTAATACTGCATCCATCAGGAGCCTTTCTCATTTTAAACAAGTGGACAAGGTGTGTTGATAAGGAAAAATAAATGTGGTGCTGATTGATACCCAACCATTAATTATATTAGTAACTACTAATTTGTCTTTCTGGAACATTTTGACAATTGTTAGGGCATCGAGTCAACAATTCTTATATTCCAGAAGTGATTTAAAAATGTGGGATCACAACTGAATAATAATACTTTTTTATTTAACTATCATATTTAAAAACTGCCCATCTCCCTCAGAGAGGAACTCTGGGTGGTGTAAAATAAAATTTTAAACGCATAAAAACAGTGTACAAGATGTTAAAAAGACTTGATTGGCCAGATCCCCCAAGCCTAATTCTATATTCAGTGAGCCCCCAATATTGGATCTTCAAATGAAGTAGATACCTGGAGTGCATATTGCAACATATTTCCCTTTATTCAATTGACAGAATAGATAAGGCAAGACACATGCACTGCTTGAAAAGCAGAGGTATGGACTGGGCGAATTGTGAAATTTCCTAGTATTGCATTGCTTATAATAGTGGAGAACCAATAAATAAACCTGTTCAACCTTTTCTTAATAGTTTGGTCTTCCATATTCCTTCTATTAAATGCAATTGAAAGGCTGAAATGCAATGCATTCTCAAAAATCAATGATGTTCTCATGTGTTTCCTTCTGATACCTGATTATAGATCTACACCTGAATAAAACTTGTGCAGAGAGATAAATATCTAGGTATATTATTTGTTAAAGTAATTATGAGAATGAGAATTATTTCCAGTTAAATAAGAATGGACACATAAAATTGTACAAACTCTGAAATGTGAAAGCATCTGACCTTACAGAAGCAAAGTCCTGTTTGTGGATTGCAGATATCTGGTTTTGTTCCTCCTCTGCTACATTTACAAGGTTTGCAGTTGGGAAAGCCATAAGAACCAGGAACACAGTGATCACACTGCCGCCCTGCTATTCCTGAGCGACATCTTGGACAACAAAACAAAAGCCAAAAATCATTTCTTTTATGAGATCAGATAAATGTATTTTATGTAACAGAGTAGCAGATTTAGGGTTAGGATTAAAGCTAAAAAATATTAACCTGCCCCAGATCCTAAGTAGATCCTCATTCTAGGATCTTGCTAGATATGACACTTTGCATTTCTTTTCTAATGGCTAGCAAGTTTTATTTTACATTCTATGCCAAAGACCAAAACCAGACATGATGCTCCTGAAGATCTTTGATTTATCATTTTTGCATTATATCCAAAGAGTTAAGTTGAATTTCTCCATTTTAAATGACTTGAAAGTGAGAAGCATAAAGATATATTTTGATGCAATAAAATAAAATACTATAACTTGAACCCTTAAGGATTGCAGACCTAACTTAACATCGATTTATCTATTACATAATTAGGTAGCCTTGAAAATAATGTTAGAATAGACAAGTACTTCACTCCCTTTCCAAACCATTTTCTCTGAGGAAATCAATTGTCAGCTCAGGGCATAAAGCATTTAGAAAGATCAAGAATGTTGATGTGCTAGGAAAAGATACAAGAAGTGCTGTGGAAACCAAAGATTGTTTAAGATAAACCCCATAGCAATAATCGTCAAGAAAGGAAGTATGTTCACAAATTACCCATTGTCTTTGTAATTCTGCCTCCATCTTATAGTTTGTCTTTAACTGACTAAATACCTGCTATATCCAATCAAACATACTGTTGCTGTAACCAATCACATTTAGATTCTAATTTCAATAGAAGAGAATATTTGTAGCTCAGGATTGAATTGTGGGATCTGGGTGCTAATTTGCATAACTACATGCAAGGGTTGCATCCCTGCCCATTTTTAGGGGTTCCTGCCCATACCCTTCCTGCCCACAGTACTGAAATAAGCAGTGTGTTCTTCAATAAATTTGTGTAAAGGTAAAAGTTAATTATTAATTATTAATTAGTACAGAATAAAGGATTCTATTCTTCAGCTCCAAAGTCATCATGGAACTCCTTACTGTAGAGTAGTCTTGCTTTTTCTATCAAGAGTCTATAGTATGCTGAAGTGCAGATAGATTTGTTGGGTAGAAGGACAGAAAAATGCATCATTCCCTTTCCAAAGTTTTCTTGACAGCATTTTCAGAACTGGTTTGCCCTTAACTTCTTCCTAGGGCTGAGAGGGAGTAATTGGCCCAAGGTCACCCAAATGGTTGTTTGCTAAAGCAGGACTAGAATAAGGTCTCCTGATTTCTAATCTGGTCTTTTAGCCATTGCACCAAATTAGCTCTCAGTAAATACATGAAAAATAATATATTAGCTGTATATAATTGATATAATTGCTTTTAAATTATAGTTTTTTCCCAATCCTCCTTCCTGGAGTAAAATCCCTGACAAACTACTCTCAAAAATCCTGCGAGATAGTTGGGGCTAAGAATAAGAGATTGGCCCAAAATAATTAAGTAAGCTCCTCAGCCCAATATTTTAACTATACCATCTTCCTGTGCAAAAAAAAAAAAGATTAATTCCATCAAAGAAACAAAACCCATTAATGTACACTTACCTACACTGCCCATTAATTTTATCACATTCAGGATTCATAGCACTGATAACTCCTTTGCTTGAACAACTGCATTTTTCACAGCCAGTAACTGGATGGTATCCAAAGTGCAACCTCTCACACACTTCACATCTAGGCTTAACAGTTTGTGGAGGACAAATACATTTCCCAGTGATATCATCACAAAGATGTTTGCCACAGTTACAAGCTGGAAACAAGAATATAAACCATATTCTATTAGAATTGTGTACATTACTGTTGTTGGAACAAAAGTCCACTGGAACTTATTTTGTCTCATTCTGAAATTCTCTTCAAAAAATTAAAACTTGATCTGAACACACATATACTCAACAAAGAGCAGCCATTTTAATTAAATGCATTCACCACGTTATATAAATAACTGCAAAAGCTGCTTAACATAAGCAATAACAAGAAATAATACATCAGAGATGAATCTTAAATACTTGATAGTATCTGGATAATCACATCTCAGTTTAAAAACCTGAGATATGAATATTTTCCACATCCAGGCAGCCCCTTTGGCCATTCTTTACATCAAAGACAGCAAATGTAGTAGGAAGTTTTTAATTAATAACTCTAAAGAAAATTCTTAAATTGAGAATGAAATCAAACACAAAATCAAATATTCAGCTTTTAGGGCAATAGTCCCAAAACCAAATAACCTCCCCCATTTGGAATGACTACTTACATTTGCAGAAAGGGAATCCATAGTAACCTGTTCGGCACCTGCTACACTGGCGACCTATGATGTGTGGTTTGCAGTTACATTGTCCCCCCTCAGGGTTGCAAGTAGGGCTGATAGCACCATTTCTGTGACAATTGCATGGCAGAGCCCCATCATTAAAGGCAGCCACAAGTGATCGAGCTGAATTTTGACAAAATTCTGATGAACTGCCAGGACTGTTAAAAAGAGAGATGAAAAGAGAACACATCTGAGTTCCACTATTAATCTGTATTTATATTATGCTTATTTCGTATGCTTTTAACATAATCCATATTTCTTTGGATTATGGCCTGCTTTGAGGTATATACATATTCTGTGACTTACTCAATGTAAAAACTGTTTCTACCACACTGGCTGATGAAATCCGATGAATGAATCACATTGTCTTTATGAAGAAGTGTATAGCTATAGCTCTGTTCTGGAACAACTAGGATATGCTCCTTTAAAATGATAAAATAAAATTGCATATTTTAGAAAGTTAAAGTACTGAAGCACAGTTTCCAGTCTATTTCCATTTGTCTCAAGGTATGTATATATGCATGAAAAGTTAAAAATATTAAAATATAATGTTAATTTAAAACAATTCCAAATGATTATTTCTGGAACAGTGGTTTTACTTACAATCACTCATCCCTTGATCACCTTTCATTTGGATGACTTTACTAGGTTTGTCAGAGAGCTCATCTTGAAGCCTATTTGAAAGGTGCAGCTGGTCCAAAATGATTCATAATAATTATGGGCTCACATTAATGTGTCTAAAGAGCTAGAGTGGTTACCAAGTGGCTTCCAGGTGTAATTTCATATGCTGGTTGACACTTTTAAAGCCCTTCATGGATCTGAGGCCAGATATTTGAAGGAATATCCTCTCTCAATCTTAATAATAAGGGGGATGGGTTTTCTCTATGTTATCTCATTCATCCGCTGAGAAAGGGGAAACATCTCTTCAATCACTGCTCCCTACCTTTGGAATAGCATTTGCCTGGACATCCAAATGGCCCTCTTACTCCTGGTTCTTAGAAAACCATGCCTAGCAGGCCTCATGTTATGAAATGCTATGATTTAAATCATGTATTATTATTTCAAACTGAGTTATTGACTGTTGCATGTTCCCAGTTTATGTGCTGTTGTTATGGATCAATGGGATTGCTATTAATTATGTTTTTACATTATCAATTTTGGTTTTGACTTGATTATGAAAGTGGATATTATATGCTGCTAACAATCAAGGTTACATTTTAAAATGTCTAGGGTTTACAATAACCCATTGTAGTCACAAACTGAATACACTATATATAGCTATATTAAAATTTATATAATTATGAATGGAGGGAATGTCTGCTCCTAAATGGACTTACCTTGGTTTCATTCTTACAGTTCCCTGGGCACCCCATCTTCCCCCCAATATTGGAAAGCCTCTGTTCCAGGGAAAATCTTGAAAGGGGAATGGAATCATTCTATTCTCTTCTGTGAATAGTAATAATTACTGCTCACAGAAAATTGTGTTCAATAAAGCAGCAGTTATCAGTTGGTCTGTGTAAAAACCAAGAACTCAACTTGACTCAGCAGAGCCTTTATCTTTTACCAGTGTGTTGTATTTTGGAATTTTTTTTAAATATTTTATCTAATATGGTATTTTAGTTTTTTTAAAGTTCTTTTTAGAAGTAGAGAGGTGAAAAAGCATTGGGAGTGGGAACAATTTCCAACTTCCTACATACTTCTCCATTGACTTTGCTTATGGGTCAGTGGAAATATCTGCTTTGGAAATATTTCTTCTTCCATCGCTTCCTTCCTTTTCCTTCCTACCTTCCCTTTCTCTACTTCCTCTTTCCTTCCTTCCTGCTCCTCTCTCCCTCTCTCTTCCTTTCTCTGTCTTCCTTCCTTCATCATACTTCCCTTCCTTCTTTCTTTCCAGCAGGCAGCTACTAAGTGGCTGCTGCCAAATGGGGGAAGAAGCAGATAGCCAGCATAGTGCAAGCACAGAGGGACTAGCGAAAGGAATATGAGTTGGGGAGACAACTTGCAACCTTCCCTGCCATGTCTTCCATTGAATTTCTCCCTGCAAGCTTCCCACATGCAAAGACAAGGAGGCAAGGAGTGTCAGTCATCATATCATTTCCTTCTGGTTTCCCCACTGACTTGTTGGAAGCTCTCAGGAAATATTGAAAATGAGGATCACATGGTCACAGCTGACCAGAGCAGCATGGTGGTAGTGCTGAAACAATGGCGCAATGGTGCTGAAGTAGCAACAACTTTCCCATATTTCATTCCCACGGGACGCATGTGTAACTTAGCCCATTTGAGTTACCTTGATCCAATAATTGTTATTGTTGCCCTATATTTTCCAATTTCACCCAATTGAAGGTTACAAACAATCAAACAGGCACAAGAGTTTTAGTAGTATATAAATGGGTTGAACAAAATACAGTTTTGAGCAATCTTCAAAGACCGTTCCATATGCAGCTTACTGTATTGTAATAGCCCAAATCAATTTTTTCCAACCCAGTGCCTTTCAGATGTATAGAATTTCAAGTCCCTAGATTTGCAACTATCACAGCCAGTAATCATCATGGCTAGGAACTCTGAACTGCAATTCACTACATTTAGCAAGAAGAGGAAGGTTGGTCTAAGCTTTAGCTTACCAAAGCATAAGTAACTACAGCTGGACAGTCTCTATCTCAGTTAAAAATTGTTTTTAAACCTACCAACACCACTGTTCTTCCATTAGGAATTTTCATAGTGACTGAGATATCATGTTTTAGGATATCAAATTCAATATGATTTTCTGCGATTACCAGACTTCTACATCCAGAAATATGTGGACAAAATGAAGCATTATAAGAACCTAGAACAGATAGAAGAAGTGGGATGAGGACATATTTAATCTATGAAAACTCAATTGTCTTAAAAATCTAAACTATTATTAAGTCTAGGTTACCTGACCAGAGTTGTCCTCCATCCACTGATACCTGCACTGGAAATGTTGGATTTTCTGGCTGGTAAAAATGTACGATAAACACATATCGACCTATATGTGGAACTGTCCCATGCAAGGTAATTTGGTTCTGTCAACATAAGTATGTGGAAATTAATATATTGGCCATTACAAAGTGAGCACTGAATGCTATGTTTGCACACTAGTGTTTCCTTGATTTATTGCTAAAATGAAGGTGCAGGAAAATATACCATAGAAGACATTTGATGACTTTAATAAACCAGTCTTGGATCCACTTTTGTTTGAGCCTTTCTTTGCTAATCTAATGTAATATTAGGCCCAAAAAATATGTGAAGGATTCAAGTTGACTACTTTCTTGCATTCTACCTATAGTACAGGAATCTCCCCAGACTGACTGCCTTCCCTTGGGAACAGATAAATAGGGTTCCATAGAGCTTGTGGGAGAGGTCAGTCTCTTGCAGCTGCACAACAATTTAAGGCTTACTCCCCACTTGATTCTTCCTCCCTGCCTGGCTGGATATTCCCCAGTATGTAACTACTTAAAACTAGAATGAAACAGAAACAAAATAACCCACTTATCAAGAATGAAACTTCAAGTGTGTGGTACTTCAACTGTTTTTAGAAACTATAGATGGCTTCAAGTACAATAGTTGCACCTTATGAAGGAAAAACATAATAACCATTCACTATTCCTCTTTTTACAATTCTCTATAAAACTATAAAGGCTCACATATGTAAATAAAAGCAATCTATCAAACACCAATATAGGACATTTTGCTGGTAAAGCTCCCATCTTTGCCTTATGTCAAGCTTTTTCCTATAGCTGTCCTAAGAAATTTGAGATAGTACGGCTCATAATGAAATTTTATTATAAATTAAAATAAAAACTACATTAAACAGTCAACTGCCCTTTCACAGAAGACTAAGATCCTTGTTTCTACCTCCTGAAGTTTCAATCTGGTGCCTTTTTCTCCTACCCTTCTGATGCAGGAATAATAGAAATACAGTTAATAGAAATACTGCTTTCCATTTTTCAGGCTTAGTGCTATGTGATAGCTATTTATTTATATTTTCCCCACCATTTTGAAAGACCTTTTAAAACTATATTTAACATGAAAAAATCCTTACCACTTGAATTATTTCATGTACCCCATACCAAAATAAAAAGTCCTCTTTACATAAACCTGGTCAAAAATGTTTCTTATGAGAAATCTGCTTCTAACAAACTGGAAATGAGTAGATATCCAGACTAATTAATGTTTTATGTTATTCATTCCATTTCCTAATCATCCATTTTCTTTGGCGATACCTACACAAGATTGCAATCCCACTCAGCAAAACATGTGTGTCTCACAGTTGGTAATAGCACTTCAGACCTATTCCCAAGTGTCAGTTTTCTAGATTTTAATAGGCTCTTTGCAACCTGTTTTATTACTTGCATACTTCACTGAACAAGGATTCAGACATTGATTCATTTTCATGAACAGTAATGACAACCCTCAGCTTTGGTCTCCTCAGCTGATTGGCATAAAACATGGGCAGGGACTGAGATGATAAACAGCTATGGCTAGTGAAACAGAGAACCAAGAGAAGAGAATATCTGTAGTTCAGCTCAGGTCTTCTCTATTTTATTATTCAAATTAAGTAAGGTTATGAAGCATTTCTGTTTTGAAGAAAAAGACACTTTTGAGCAGAATTCCTCAGCCAGCTATGTTGGCTGAGGAATTCTATAGATGGCTGAGGAATTCTAGGAGCTGAAGTCCACACATCTTAAAGCTGCCAAGATAGGTGCTTTAGAGAGTTCCTTAAACCAAAAGCATCTTACCCAAGAGATTCCAGGAAAAGATACATCCCGTTTTAAGAAATTTTCATCAGGTGCTCATTCTATCTGAACCTTTGGATGAATTATTAGCCAGACAACATAGGATTATAATAATAATAATAATAATATAATAGGATTATAATAAGCAGAGTTGTGTTCAGGTCTATTCTTAAATTTGAAAGCTCACTGTTGACTATGTGCTAGTCATAGTCTCTGTCCAGTTTACCTCATAAAGTTGCCATAATGGGCATGAAAGTAAGTTTGATGTTCATCACCTTGAGTTCCTGATTAGACAGAGAGATAGAGAGATATCTAACTAAATAAGTGAAATGTAAAGATATATGTGAAAATATATTGGTACTCAATTAAAGGAAGTTGAAATTTGATCCTGGCTATCTGATTCAAACCTCACCTTTTCTATTAATATTTAGGATTTCCTAATTTAAATCAGAATCTCAGAATCTTTCTTATATATTTATACATAAATCTGGGGGTGATTATAATAAGTTGGCATAGATGTTTCCTCAATTTCTAAGAACATGTATAATAAAAATTATGAATCAGGTTTATTGGACAAATTCAATGCCAAATTAGGATTTCTAACTTACTTTTTAGAGAACTACAAATATTTTGTATTATGTACATTTTCTATATTACTATTAATTGCAAAAAAATTCAATTCCATAAATAATGCTTGATGTAAGATTGCCAGATTTTGCTAGATTGTGATTTGTACAGTCATTGCAGCTTATGGTAATAAATATGAAAAGGTTACTATTGTTTTCTTTTGCAGATTCCCTATTGCCCCAAAACACAAAGAACCAAAAGGTCACTAAGCAAAGTTTTTAGCTAGCTTATAATTTTCTAATCCAGCAGTAAATTAAATAAAAGTGTGGACTGCAGTATAAGTTCTACTTACAAAAAATAAGAATGCAAATGCTATTTTGAATATTTTAGATCTTCTGTAGGTTTTTATGAAACTATATTTACAAAAGGAAAAGAGCAATCCTATTATTGTTGTACAGTGTTACAAGAGTTGGAAAAATTCTTAAATTACACACTATGAGTTTCTTAAAAAGTTACCAAAGTGATTGTGTATCTTATGGATATGTTGTATATAATCATATGCATTTTTTAATTTAAATTTTGTGAAGATTATTTTAAAATGGGTGAAAGCCACTGTGGGAAATCTTTATTTTAAAAAGCTGCATGCCAACTTAAATAAACAAACAAAAATCAAAACACCTAAGGACAGAATCAGGAGAGCTATTTTATTTCCAAAGTTTGCTTGGATTCAGTCCTAAAGCAACCATTGTATATGATAATATTTAGATGTTAAAAAATAGCGAATATCCAATTTGTCACTCTGGAAACTAGAATGTCTCTGCTTTTCATAAGATATTAGTTATAAAAGTTACAATGAGGAGATGCCCTAAAGCTGCTTTATGCTATAGTGTTAAATTGTAAGTTAGGTAACATGACCACAAAAGGACCAAGTAATACACAATTTAGATGGATCAGAAAAGGAATGAGCAACATACAATTAATGCAGAGTGCTTGCTTACTTGGTGAGGTACCAGATGCCTTACTTGCTTTACTTCATGATCTTCCTGCCTGAAGTGCTTTAGTGAGAAGTTTTCAAACATGACTGGATTCTGAAACATCTCAACTTAAAAATTAAACACGGTGAATGATAAGAATTTATGCTCACAATCTTATGGTACAGCAAACCACTCTGTCTTTTAAGAAATATTCTGGGAAATGGTATTTTTCCTCAGCCAAAATATATCACATCTCACATGGCACAGCCTCCTGAGATCTGCAAAGCTGATTTGAAAAGATATAACACTCTAGTAGAACAGAAGAAGCATGTACAACATAAAGAGTATTCAAACAATCTCAGTTCACAATACACTAGAATATTTGTTTAATTTCATTTTAGCATTCTTAAGTGTTGCCTTCTTCTTCCTCTCCCTCCTCCTTCTCTCTCCCTCTCTTTATCAATAAGTTGATTATTGTGGGATGAAAACAGCCCCACACAGATCACCTTGATCTCCCTCAAGAACAGAACCATAAGAGCAAAAAATAAAAGAATACAACAAACCTGAAATAGTACATGAGAAGAATTCTTATCATTATACCATAACTTAGTCTCTGAATAGTCAAGAATCATTTGAACTTTTGTAAATATATCACCTCCAGGGTTTCCTCCACCCAGAAAACATATCTATTTTGATTCAAAAGACAGGAACATCTTCTTTATCTTTTGGCTGAATCTTCCATTTCCATCTTCCTCAGTCTTCAGGGTCCTCCTCGGTCACACTAACCTCCTGCATGTCATCTCTCACAGCATCCATGTACCTCCTCCTGGGGCTTCCTCTTCTCCTCCTGCCCAGTAGTTCCATCCTCAACAACCTCTTCCCAACATACTCTTCATCCCTCTGCAGCACATGCCCAAACCATCTAAGTCTCACTTCTCTCACTTGATTGCCAAACCTTCCTGTGCTGTCCTTCTAATATGCTCATTCCTAATCTTGTCCAACTTTGTCACACCCAACGAGAATTGTAGCATCTTCAGCTCTGCCATCTCCAGCTCCGCCTCTGGTCTTTTGGTCAGGGCCACTGTCTCCAGGCCATGCAGTATTGCTGGTCTCACCACCATCTTGGGGATCTTCCCTTTCACTCTTGCAGATACCTTTCTATCACAGATCACTCTTGACACTCTTCTCCATCCACTCCATCCTGCCTGCACTCTCTTC
>JANHZU010002278.1:70073-81162 GCA_032468055.1 Acrochordus granulatus | reverse complement strand
GCCTCTCTCATCTTTTTAAGTGGGAGAACTTGCACAATTGGTGGCTGACTAAATATTTTTTTGCCCCACTGTATATAAATGGAAATAGCAAATACTTTATTATTCATTTTTGTATTCCTGAACTTTTATCTTGCTCCTTCTGAGGATGAATCCCTGTTGGTGACTGAAAGCTAAAGGGAATATAACCATCAATTCCATCCTGGTATGTGACTCTTCTATTATAGATCATTTGTTACACTTTAAGATAAAGTAGTGTTACTAAAATTGTTTATATTTGTTATGATGTATATTTGGGAAAGTAATTTCTTTATATATTTCTTTTCCTCTGCTACATTCTTTTCTTTTCTATTTTTTTCTGCACTTTCTTTTTTTTATCCTTTTTTTAGTTTGTATTTGTTTTTATCTTTTTAATTGTAATTTTTAATAACATTATTACTGAAATTCACCTTATTTACTTTTTTGTTGAATTTATGCCTCATCTTTTCTCCAGGAACTAAAGGTGATATACATTGTACTCCATACTCACAATAAAAACCCTTTGAAGCAAGCTGGAAAAGAAACTTTGACAGGCCCAATGAGTTTCCATGGCTAAAGATAAAATTAAACCAAAGGCTCTCACATCCTAGTCATATCCATTACATCAAAGTATAATGCTGTGAAGATTAGCAATACCATGTGCAAACATACAGCTTTAGTGTTTTGTACTGAGATCTGGACAAAACCAAAGTGATGCAGTAAGTTATACAGACAAATTTAATGAATTATATTAATGACACATATAGATAGAAATCAGCTGATTATCCCAAATAAAATATTTTCTTAGCTGCCATCATCTTAATATTTGCCAGAGAAAGACAGAGAAAGAAAGAAAGAAAGAAAGAAAGAAAGAAAATTTGCAAATTATTTAAACCACTGGCCATACAGTATATTCTACATTGAAAACAACTTCAGAAGATGCTTTAAATTTTTTTGTCACTTTCTCATGAAATAGATGCCACAGTTTTCCTTAACAGCACATCCCCCTGCTTAATTGCTCTAAAAATTGGGATAATTTTCTAAATATAGTATTTAATTCACTGTATCTTAAATCAATGGCCCATGGTATTAATATTGTTATCTGATTCCAAAATCTCTTTCAATATTTCAGTGTACTTTTCCAGACATTTTCTGCACTCTCCTGATATTGTTAAAGATATATATATATATAAGCACACATGTCTGTTCATGCATTTATGAATGTGTCAAATATTTTACCTGGGGCAATGGAAACCTAGTATCTTGTACTATTTCTCAGTCATACCTTTTTAAGCTGCTTCACTGCATTTGGGACAAAGTACAAGGCCTACATTTGGTGAACCCACAATTTTTCAACTGGGAGAGATAAACACCCTGTCGACTAAAAATTGGGATTGTCACCAATATGGATCCACTTTGTCCAGCTGCATAGAATTTAAGAGACATCATTGAGGACTTTGCCATAGCACTTCACAAGATTATATGAATTTGTTGTTGAAAATCAGTGTAATCTTAAGAGGGGAAATTGGAAGCCATGAATATTCTAAGTCACTACATTTGTGACTTCAATAATAATAATTTTATTATTTATTAAACAAATTTATATGAGGCCCAACTTGCACACAATAACTCCAGCAGTCTTACAACATTAAAATTTTACAATGTAAGAACCCATGAATCTCCCACAATCTTTACATCACTGTCTTCACTCACTTCTCAGGCCTTTCTACCTCTGCAGAAGGAAAAAAGGCATTTGGCAATGTGGAAAGCAAAAGAGAAAAAAAAAAATACCATATATACTCATGTATAAGCCATCCCTCAGATTTTTAAGCAAAATTCCATGAAAAACATGCTACCAATGGATAAGCTGACCCACATTTTGCTTAAAAAAATCAAGAACTGGCTTAGTTTCACATGGGCTTATCCATGAGTATATTCAGGAAATATGGATCTTTTAAAAAGTATTACCATATATACTCAGTCATAAACCCATCAGCAGAGAAACTAAACCTGTTTTTGGGGTGACACCTAAAATTCTTGACTTATATGTGAGTACATGCTGTTTCTAGAAACAAGTAGAGTATTTAGAAAGCCAATGATTAGCTTGTTTATATCCCATCTGTGTATTTTTACAAATAACTGAAGGTGGCAAAAATATCCAACACACCTTCCTCCTCCTATTTTCCGCACAACAATAACCCTGTAAGATGAACTGGGCTGAGAGAGAGTGACATATTCACATGTGGGTCACATATTCTCCAAGACTTGGTGAGTTCCTCATCACAGAACTGAAAGGAGACTTTAATTACTGAAGGGAAAAGAGGAAAGATATAGCTGAGCTCCAAATACAGGTAAGGCAGGGAAGAGCAACAGGAGAAATGGGAGAATAGGAGAACTGTTTATAATTTAATTTTTAGCTCAGTTTCTCATTGTGGGCAAAGTATGTGATATTTTCTTCAGTTAAAGGAGATACACCAGTTTGGAATTCTAAAAAATTGCTATTCACCCATACTGTGAAGCACCTCGTCATCTTGCTGAATATGAACTGGCCTATCACTGTGCTGCAGTAGAGCAGAAGAATGCCTCTTTAAGGAGGATATTATAAAAAACCTTCCTTCCTTCCTTCCTTCCTTCCTTCCTTCCTTCCTTCCTTCCTTCCTTCCTTCCTTCCTTCCTTCCTTCCTTCATGGCTGGAAATTTCCCTCCACTATCATTTTTGTGATGGGCCACCAATTTACATAGAATGAGAATTTCATTTGGTTCATTTTTATGAACTTTTGAAAATTCTTAGAAAGATCCAGTAATTTAAAAGTTTCATGTAGAAAAAAACAAAAGTGACAAATGTATCTTTCTGCCGCTTTGAATGCTTTGTCTTAAAAAATCTGGGTTTGAAGGCTAGGCGAAATGGAGAATTTTGTTTGATTCACAATTTTTGCATAAATGGCACGTTAAAATATAAAATTAAAAGAAGTGAATGAAAGGTTCATTTATATCCCTACAATGAACAAAATTAGTGGGAGAAAAAGGAAACCCTTTGTAACTAGCCTGAATCTAAAAACACAATAGGTTTAGTTTAGTTTTTATGATTCTGGCTTAACCCAAGAAATAAACTTAGCCAAACCAACAAGCCATGATTTAAAAGTCATAGCTTAGTGTGATATATGAATTTAGCTGTGGTCAAATTTCCTTTGGGTTCATGGAACTCACTATGAATCTCATTTAGAATTGGCAGTACGGTTGAATTTTATAAACATCTATTACTTTTGTGCTTTCTGATTAGACTTTATAAACAAAGCCAGCTTCAACAATTAACATGGCCCAGGGGGAATACTTTATGAATGTAGGCAGCTAGAATCTCCCCTTTGCATGCAAGGCAAAAACATATTTAGGTTTTTTACTCTGCAGGAGACAGAACATGAGAAGATTTTGTTCCAAAACACTTCCCCCTCCTTAAGAAAGTCTGAAATCCTATATTTATCATATAGGAAGGGAATTAATCATAAAGAGAATAAGAGGAACATGACATTTTTCAAAAAGTATTTGGATTTGTTTGCAACACCTTTCCTCTAATTGTACATATTTTAATGAATGGCTTACAGTTTAGTAGAGCTAATGTTTCCTAACAATGCATGTTTATCTAGAAAGAAAAAAGAACAAACAAAGTGGATTAAACCTTAGCATGGGCACCACCAGCATAATAGAAGCAGCAGCAAGAACAGCTTGAAAGGGATTGAGAACTTTGATATCAACCCTGTACACACTTGTTGAACTCATTGGTTGATTTTAATGTATTCCCTTATGCTTGCTCCAAATTTGTTAGTTTTATTGTTAGAATGTACTGAGCTATTAAATGTGTTAACTTGGTATTATTATAAATTGGTTTCTTTAGTAAAAATAGATTTAAATTTGTTTACACTGCTTATTATTTTAATATTTCCAATAGAATTCAGATATAAATTATGGTTTAATAAGAGATAAGAATTTAGCTAATTGTAGTTTACTTTATAAGCCCTGGTTAAGGCCATGATTTTCATGATAGATAAACCTAGGCATAATCCCTCAGACTGATTTACATTTCAGTATTGTTGCAAAATTGAAGGAGAATTTCAAGCTGGAATGGCTGATTTATGCATACCATCTTATTACAAAATGCTTCTATGTTCACTTAAACTACATGTTTAGAACTTCAGCCAAACCAAGCTGTCTAAGTCAGCAACTAGATAAGGAGCAGACATACTTACCTGTCCTAGATCCAGAGTAATATTGACTTCATCATACTTCAGACCCAAGGAGAGAGAAGGACTTTGCCACCAACGTTCTGTTCCATCTACAGCATAGTCTATTGGATGAGCCTTATTAGGATCAGCAGCATTGCAATAGTCACAAAACTGGCCCTGAAACAAACAGGAAAACAAAAAGATTTAACAATTACCTTTCAAATTTATTGTATTGAAAGATTGTGCAGAAATTGTACAATCATTTCCCCATAAATGCCTAACAACCTAATTCAGAAACCGATAAAAGAAAATTCTTCCACAGTAAAACTCTTGTTTTTCTCCAGTTACCTGGAAGCGGAATTAAAGTGTGACTCCAAGTAGCAATATATTTCTAATTAGACAGCAATGTTCTCCACTACCAAAATTCTGTAATGTGAGCCTCCAAGTAATAATAGTTACTAAACTATTAAAATATCAGATACTTGCTAACTATAGCCTGATTAGTCACTAAACTCGATCAGTACCATCCTAAATAACAGACGTAAAAAGAAAGACACAGTTGGTTTAAAAGTCTTCATAGTGCTTCATCTCCTAATGAGGCAGTAATTACTGAATTTTGTTTGGGAAAAAAATCCTGAACAAATTAATGGAGGTTGAAACATTCTCTACATACATGTAAGTGTTCCTAAGAAAATGGGATTTTAACTGAGCAATGATTAGAAAAGGAGGTTTTATAACAGAAAGGAAATTTATTTCCACAAAACACATTGTTGGGATAGGCAAAGCCTAGAACCTAATTAATTATATCCTATCAGGAGAAGCATAAAAAAACACATCCTCTATGTGTATGTGCCTAGGAAGTAAAGCCAATCATGTATACAACTCTTAAACAGCCAGCAAAGATAGACAAAGAATCATCACAGAATAAATCCTTAAATTCTAAGCACAACCTACAGCCCACTTGTGGTCAGTAGCTCATGAAGTGTAGAAGAGTCAGAATCATTGGAATTAGACCTCCAACACAAATTAGGTCTTGAAAATAGAGGACACACACAAAAATACTAGACTACAAATCCCAATAAAAAGCAGATCCCTACAAAGGATAGTAGTTTCAATACAATGAGCTGATAAGGAAGCAACTTATTTTTCTTTCTTGGCAGAAAGAAGTAGTGGAATAATCAGCTGAAATACTTGAAAAGCAATATAACTGTGCTGCTCAACAGAAAAATCTATCAATGAATACTTTCATGAAGGTATTTTGACAGAAAAAAAGAAGAAAGGCTTAAATTATGCCCCATGTTATAACTAACCATAAGATCTGCTGCAGATAAATAATTCACTGCATTGTCACTATAAACAGAACTGCTAGCAGGAATATGTTTCTATATTTATATAAAGTTTATCCATCAACCTTTTAAAGTACGACTTAATTCAGAAAGGGATACCTTCTGTTTATCAGAAATGTCAATGCTGTAGATGTTTTTAAACATTAATAATCAACTGAAGCCAAAATTTTCCTTTTAGGATTAATGGATAAACAGAAACAATCTATGGAAGATTATTTCAATATATTATCACAGCAGTGAGATTAATGTATACATAGAGATGGAGAGATTCAAGACTACCCACTATGGAGGAATGGTTGGTGAAACTGACATATTTTTGCTGAAATAGATTATTAACTTCTTTGGTTAGAGAAAAGACATAATCTACATGTATTGCTGGCTGACTTTTTGCATAAAAATGAAAAAAATGAACTTGTGACTTAAGTTTTGATAATTATAAAAAATAGATTCAAAAGAAGAATATTATGATGTAACTTTAAAAAGATCAAAATATATTTGAATTTATAATGTATTTATAAATTATATTGTATTTATGAAGAATATCAGAAACCACTTCTTTATACTTTTTTCTTTTTCTACTTTTCTTTAACTTTTCCTCTTTTGTTGCACTTTTTGCTCCTTGCTTTCTTGTTTCCTTTCTTACCCTCTGTTTGCTTGTACTAGCTTTCACCTTCTTGTTTGAAAATTTTAATAAAAATATTTGAAAAAAAGAAATATCAGTAGATGTAGTTCATAGGGATAACTTGGATTGTGTCAATCCAAAAAATGTGTTTGTTTTACTGCCCACATTATAATTTTCAAAAATAGGAAGTTTCATAACTATATGCTTTATAATAACAACATATAAACATTTTATACATTCATGTATGATGTTGAAATATTATGTGAAACATGTTTGATATTGTGTGATTTTTTTTTTGCTTTAATATTTATTGCTTTGTTCTTCTTGCTGGTTAGGCATGAAGGATCTGGCTCAGTCAGTCCAGTTGTAGCCGACAGATTTATTAGCGCTACAAGGTCATAAGAATTTCTCCAAATACCCATTGAACAGCTGAATTCCCCAGATAGGGTTAACAGTTTTCACAAGGGGTTGGACCTTTGACGTTTGTGCATGCATAGTGACTGAAGACTGATTCTCCTCTTAACCCTTGGCTCCACCCTTCCTTCTCCCACCACCAAGCAAAATATGGGAGATCAGGATATACCCTAAACATGATGAAGCTGATGATAACTGGAGAGCAATGTCTTCCTACCACTATCCCCTGTTACCCATCACACTAAGCCTCTTTCTCCTAGATAATGAATAAGATTATATAGAAGAGCTCTTTTAAGCTAACTGGATCAATTGGAGTTTTAGAGACAGTTTTTAATATGAGTATCAAAAATCATTCTGGGATAGCAAACATTTCAATTATTTAAAGTACAGTACTTTCTACAGAAACTGCCAACAAAAATGGCAGAAAAGAAAAATAAGTTGTTGAACAAGGCCTTTTCTGTTCCTAGCACTAACTCAGAAATGCATTCCATATCACAGGCCACCTGCAGCAAGACACATCTGTTTCCAGGAAAGATAATATTCTTGTTAAATTGGAAAAGAACAGGCCCAGTTGAGAGCAGTCTCTATTCAATTGTTGAATAGTAGTTTCAAGGTTACAAGAATTTCTTCATCTGCCACCTTGCTCCTGACCTTGGCAAATAAACTAACTGTCCTCACAGGGGTTGGCCCTCCTGCATTTGATCATGCATAATTACTTTAGGCTGCTCCCCCTCTTCACACATGGTTCAGTCCTTGTTTCCCCCAACAATTCTTTAGATTTGTGCTGGAATTCATGGAAGCAGCCTACAGGTATCAGTAATTTTACCATCCATTCTTTTTAGACTTTTCATGAAGTTGCATCCTCCTCCAAATTCCAATACTTATTCCAAATATTTTAAGTGATCCATGAACATGTGGTAATATATACAGGTAGTCCTCAACTATTAACCATTTTTTTCACAAGCATTCAAAGTTATGATGGCACTGAAAAAGGTGACTTACGCCCAGTCCTTGCACTATAGGTTAGTAATGTGATCAAAATCTGGGTGCTGGGCAACCAGCAAGTATTTTAATAGTTTCATTGTCCCAAGATCACATGATCACACTTGTGACCTTCCAGCCAGCTTCCAACAAGCAAAATCAATAGGGAAGCTAGATTTGCTTAATGACTACATGATTTACTTAATGACCATGATAATTCGCTTAATGAATATAGCAAAAAGGGTCATTAAAACTGAGTGCAATTGAGTTAATAACCACTTCATTTAATGACAGAAGTTCCAGTCCCAATTGTGGTCATAAATTGAGGACCACTTGCATCCTCTGTATTGGATTGGTCTTATGCGGGATATATAAGAAAAAAGATCTTCCTGACTGTAACAATTATAAACTCCAAAGTACACTAATGATTCTGTCAATCACATAGGTCAAAACGTATTATCCCCTCCACCCACTAAGCTTTTGTCAAGGCTCTTCTCGATCTACAGATTCAGATATTTTATTGGCAAAGCATGGTTAGATATACAAGAAGTTTGACTCCAGTATAGCAGCTCTCAGTGTACTTGAAAGACAACAGTAAATAAAATAATAACATAAACAAATAAACAAACTTATGTGTTCAACAGTGAAATGTGCATCCAAAGTATGCAGCCAATAGAAAAGGAATACAGTAAAGTGTAGATTGTAGATTAAAACTACAATCTATTGATATGTATACACCTTAGATAGTACTTTGAGGTTAATTTAGAATTCTTTGCATGTTGTGTCCTGTCATATAGTATGAGTCAGTTATTCAGCTGAATGATGGCACGGGGGAAAAACTGTCCCTGTGTCTGGTTGTTTTGGTATGTAATAACCTACAGTATAGTACTGTCCAGAAGGAAGAGGTTAAAACAAATTACATCCAGGGTGAGAGGGGTCTGCAGATACCTTCTCCGCCCTTTTGTTGATCCTCTCAATATATAGGTCCTCCATGAGAGGCAGGCTGGCTGCAGTTATTCTTTCTGCAGCCTGACTGCTCACTGGAGTCTGTATCAGCAGACTGTATCAGCAACTGTATCAGCAGCTCCCGAGGCAGGTTGAACTTCTTGAGCTGATGCAGGAAGTACATCCTCTGTTGTGTCTTCTTAATAATGGTGCTGATGTCAGCTGCCCATTTTAAATCCTGGGAGATTATAGAGCCCAGAAACGTGAAGCACTGTACTGCTGATACCATGTTGCTGCTTTTAAATATCAGGAAATTGCCAGTGCAGATACAAGATCCCCGAGAAAACTAAAGACGATAAACAAATTTTTAATCTCCGAGAATGATGTCTCCTGTTCTTTTACTATGTTTCCTGGGGTATGCATTTGTGCACACATGTGAAAAGATACTTTAAAATGGTAAGAATGGCCTGAGGTACTTATACTATCGAGCTGAGCAGCAGGATAGAGATACAGTACTGTATACTGAAAAACTGTACTTGCAGAATGCATTTGAATGGGGAAGGGGTCAATGAATGGAAGTTATGTTTGTGGGTCAGGGAGAATGGGTTATCTTGGTCACTGTTGGATCATGATCTTCAGTATTAATAGAACAAAAATGCTGGCTGTAAAGCATACTTCTTGAATTTATTTAAGGATCATCTTAAATTGCCTTTCTGCTGTAACCTATGAAGTTCTCAGAAACTGAGGAATTGCCAAACTTTTGTAATGGAGATTTGCAAGGAAAATTTTATACTGGAGAGTTAATTCAAAGTTGCCTATTCTAGCTAGGAATGGTTCTCTGATCTTAGGTAAAGTTTTTTTCATTATCTTTATCAATATTTATATAAATATACTGTTGACAGCAATGGATTAAATCTTTTACTTGCAACATGCAAATGTTTTTGTTGTTAATCCTCCCATACAGTTCTCTCTTTTTGCTTCCATGTTTGTTGCGTTGACAGAACTTGATAAAATTACCCATTATACTGCCTCATCCCAAAGGAACTTCACAGCTAGACACATACCTAGCCAGTTTTAAATCCCCTGGAGTCCTAAAAATGTGGGGATTATTCTGAGAAAGCATATATACGTGAAAGTCCTAAGAATGCATAAACATCAATGCTGATATGATGTCACTGGCTAAAAATGAATGAAGAGAACAATTAAATATTATCCAGAATCCTGAGTATTTCTACAGTGTTAGCCTGCAGATACTGTACATAGCATTGTCATCAATTCTTGAAAGTAAGTTGAAATTATAAATTTAGAAGAGATTTGAACAATATGAGACTATTCAGAGTCTGCCAGAAATATTATATCTTTTTAAGTTTAAACACATAGTATTTCAAATCATTTGGGGAAAAATCCTGAAACAAACACATCTTATCTGTAAAGTGCATAGAGTCCATGAGAACTGATGTGACAGATAAACTGAACAAATAATAAAATATACAAAACTCAAGTAAACCTCCAGTTGCATAAGTTGTTTATCTTAGACTTCTGATTATCTGGAATGAGTTATTTTCCTCATCTGTCCTTTTCACCTGGATACATCTGTATATGCATGGACATGTTTAAACTTTTAGTTTAAGCTATATAATGCATAGTATCTATTTTTGTGTGAAAATAATTCTAGTAACTCAAGAGTTGAAACAGCATGACAATATATGCATTGCAGTGGCTGATTTCCCAACCTTTTGAAAGAATGTAAAATCCCTCTTGAACCACAGTAAGTGGTAAGCCACAGAAGTATTCTTGCTATGTGTCTGAATGAGGTGTTTTTAAAACTGGAGAGGACTTTGATGGCTTCTCATTCAATCAAATATGCAGGAAGAATGGCATGCTTTCTTGTGCCAGGGTAGATCTGCCAAAAGTCCTAGTAAGATCTTTGACCTGGTACAAAGCTATCTGACCTCTTACCCAAAAATTCCAAGACAAATATTAAATAAGACAAACTCTATTCTTCTTTATTTTATTGTTTGTCAAGACTATAATTACATTAATGATTAAACCCCAGAACTTTAATTTCTTAAATTGACAAAGAAGCCCTTCTGTATTTTTCCTCTGGTTAAATCAGTCTTGACTAATATGATGCCATTCAAATGCTGTGAACAGCTTCTAGGACAATTGGCCAAAGTAGATAGGAATCTTGGGAGATGTAGTCTTAGCACAGTTGCCCAGATTGTGAAAGGCTAACATGGCTTGTTGTAGTGTGACTAAATTTGCAAATGTTTTTAGCCTGCAAAAACAGGCTAGTATTCAAAGAGAAGGGACAAAGAACTACATTTGTATGCTCCATACTGTATTGCTGATGAGAGAAAAGGGATTTCTTTTTCAAGAAGCTCATAAAATATTATGCTTAGGCTATCCTGATGCTCATGGACCTATGCATAATTTCCTAGTCAATACTACTACAAGCTCATACTTATACAATGAGGCAAAAAAGTATTTAGTCAGCCACCAATTGTGCAAGTTCTCCCACTTAAAAATATGAGAGAGGCCTGTAATTG
>JANHZU010002278.1:59922-69973 GCA_032468055.1 Acrochordus granulatus | reverse complement strand
TGCCAACAAAGGATATATAACAAAGTATTGAGATGAACTTTTGATATTGACCAAATACTTATTTTCCACCATAGTTTTCAGATTCTTTCCGAATCAGTCAATGTGATTGTCTGGATTTGTTTTCACATTTAATCTCTCATAGTTGAGGTATACCTATGATGACAATTTCAGGCCTCTCTCGTCTTTTTAAGTGGGAGAACTTGCACAATTGGTGGCTGACTGAATACTTTTTTGCCCCACTGTACATAAGAATGTTCTTAAGAAACTCTATTCAGAATTCTATTATCTATTCAAAAGTAGATTTTCTTGAATTTAATATGCTTACTTACAGGAAGCTGAGTATAAAATGCAGTTGTATTATTAAATATGATAAATCTGTAACTCTAAATGTATCCTTCAGGATCCTGTTTCTTTCTTAAATATCTTATTGTTCATATAAGTATTTTCTGGCATATCGTACCCAATAGATACTACAATCTTCTCCCTAGGAAAAAAGAACTGGATCTCTTTTGTATATTTGTTTTCATACAAAGAGATACATATATATTCATATATATATGTGTGTATCTTTATCAGACCTCAACTGAAATACATGGGACTAAAATACATAACAACAAATAATCAGACTGATTTAGAATGGAACTGGTAGCTAATTTTCAGGACAAACATCTAACTATTTTCAGTTCATCTGCAGAATTGATGTTGTATAATAGTGGATCACTTACATTAGATTTTATTTTTCTTCAACAGACAAGATCCTACAAGTTGCTGCCAAAGCACCTGAAGGGAATTTATTTTCTTTAACCCAACCCTGAAAAGATGTCTGATTTTTCTTTTCACCATCGCAAAAAGAGGCTGGTAATATCACTAAGCTACTGTCCAGAGACATTGGTTAAGTTAGCACATTTGCCTAGGAGCTTTGCACAAGAAATTTTTCAAGTAGTACTTTATGATAGCTAAGGTTTCTGTGTCTGTTAAAAAGAGGCCCATATGTTTAAACCCTTCTTGCTATGACAAGCAGTAGATTGTGATGTAGTATTGCTTTATCATACACAAAAGGAATCCAGGAATTAATATCGGAAGAATGGACATGTTTCCTTTAATAAGGAAGATAATTATGCAGCACAGGACAATCTTTCTCAACTAAACACTTTCTCAAATTATTGGATTTCATATCCTCTGTTATCCATAATGATAAGCTGACATTCTAGGAATTATGAACTTAACACATCAGCAGGGCATCTAGTTTGGGGACACTGACTAACCTTTTTATATTATGCAGCCTTTGATGAACTAAGTACTTGGAAATGAAAACAAATCTAAGCATCAAAGAAGAACATATTCATTTCAAAATCTGGTTTTAATCATTTTAACTAGTAACAACCACAGTGATGATCATTAGAACAGGGAGGCAGATATTAAACAAAGCAAGAACTTGCAAACAATGTACAGTAGATATTATCATGAGTTTAATCATATATTCATGGACAAATGAAACCTTCTTCTATAGAGGCTATGCCACCATGGGAAGGCAAACCAGCAAGTATTATAGATTTTAAAACTCTCCCCATAAATTCTGATGCAGTTTCATAACAATGTTCAGTTATTCTCTTTTTCTGAAAGAGGTGTTTGCATCTTTTCTGTAGCAGACTTAATAATCAGAGCAATTACAATATCCTAGATCTGCATTCATAATCCACAAACTGTATCAGAGACACTTGAGAGTTTCAATTAATTTTTCTTGGCCACATTTATGGAAAAAATGTATGAAAAATTCAAAAGTCAACTTTATAATAGAAGTACAGTATAGCAGTTAAGAGGGGTGAGGAACATGTAATGTGGCTTTTCATTTGCTGCTTCAGTTGGTGAAATAGTTTGTTCTCCAACTTAAGATGGTCCCCTCAGTGTTGACATTTAGACTGAAAATGATTAGCTGCTGCTAGGCTTTTGGATCTTATTTTATTGGGGGTTGATGCTAATGTATTACATTGGCTGGGTTTTTTTCCTGAAAATGTTTCAGTTTAATTTAGGTATAATTATGGCCAGAGTAGTAAAAATATTTTAAATTAGCAAATACCATCAATTAAAACATCTTAAGTATTAAAATAGATATAATTACAGCTAATAAACCAACAGAGAGCAATAAAAACTTTTATGCCTTAAGTATGTATAAAACGTATATTTCATATGAGTAAAAACACAGCAGCTGGGACAGCGACTCTGGAAGAGAGACAGATAACTAAAATTAGACTGTTGTCTTTTGCATGGTGTGAAAGGAGGTAATATATGGGCACAATAAATTCCATATCTTATGGTACATATACATGCATCCCTGACAGAAAATGAGTCCCTTTAGCAACATAAAGGCATTCAATAAGGTCATCTCCAATGTATTATCAGACACATTCCAGTTATAAAGGTCATAGTATGATTTACAATATTTTATTTATCATTGCTAGGTAATAAACCAAATGTATACTAACTAGTAGATTTGCTTTGCTTGTGTTCCTTTTAGAAAGGAGCCCATGATCACTGTTGTTGTACATGCCAATAAAAATACTTTGATTCAACTATCTCCAATCACTTTGGTTTTTAATTTAGTGAACATTTTCCTCATAACAGCTCAGCATATAGTCAGCAGTAGTAGAAGACCAAAATTAGGGATGCCTGTCATATTCTGCATTCCCCTGTCACTTTCCCAGATTCAAAGTTTCTGCCCGTGCTATCTTCAATCCAAAACCTGTCTAGAGATACATAAGTTGCAGACATTAAACAAGAATGAGTTGCAGGTATTAAACAGGAATGAGTGTGGATGGTGAATCTATGAGTCTTGCCAACTGACTATGCAGGAGTGAATAGGTGGGCATTTTTCCCATAACAATTACATATGGGGGAATAAATTTGTAACACTCCACAGACAATAGGCATAAAGGGAAATTCATCAGGGATACCATAACTTCAGTGCCTTCTAAAAGTAAATCAGGTAAGAAGGATAATCTGAAGGATGGTACCAAAAGCATTAGTCTACAAGCATTAACAAAGAGGCACTTCTCTCATCCATTCCTGGCAGAGATCATCTACCAATCAACCAAAGCTGTTTCAACTCCAGGTAAGATTTGAAGCCTGTTAGGAATTATTCTGAATAATCTACGTTACCAGTGTTGCCTGGATTGCAGGTTCTATGTTATTTTTAAGTACTGTTATTATCTGAAAATTAACCAACTAGAAGCAAAGAGAACCAATTAACCTATTAGCTCAATGAACTTGGATGACTTTATTGTTGTTGTTCTGTTGTTCAGTCATGTCCAACTCTTTGTAACCCATGGACCACGGCACGCCAGACCTCCCTGTCCTGCACTGCCTCCCGGAGTCCTCCCAATCCATGCCCATCACATCTACGATGCTATTTAACTATCCCATCCTCTGCCATCCCCTTCTCCTTTTGCCTTCAATCTTTCCCACCATCATGATCTTTTCCAATGAATCTTCTCTTCACAGTATGTTGTCAAAGTATTTGAGCTTCGGCTTCAGTATCTCTCCTTCCAATGAACAGTCAGGGTTCATTGAGATCAAACCAATCAATCATAAAGGTTTGATTGGTTTGATCTCCTCACAGACCAAGGGACTCTCAAGGGTCTTCTCCAGCACCACAATTCAAAGACATCAATTCTTTGGTGTTCAGTCTTCCTTATGATCCAGTTCTCACAGCCCTCACAGTCATACATTACTATAGGACCTTATTAACACACTGCAAATATGCCAGTATAGATCTCATTTTGCTCACTCCCATCTCTTCTGCTCTCTGTACTACCTATCAGAAGTATTGGTCATTAGAATGAAACACCTATGTTCAGAGGTCTTTAACCAGTAAAAACACTAACCTATACTTCATATGTTCAAATGAGATTATGAGTAGAATAAAGCGATTAAGACAGGGGTACCTAAATTAGATGAAATACCTTTGGTATATTGGGTTGTCTTCATTTTTTTCAGTCTATTAGACACAGAAATTCACCTGGTACAACTATTTGTGACATAAACCTCTGATGAGGAAGCTCTACCTAACTCACCATATAATTACTAGAAATTAAAGGTAGTGGTAACCCAATCACATTACACAAAGCTTCCTGTGGATACAGAGTTGTTCCATACAGTACATTGGACCAGTGCCACTGGTATTAGGAGAAGAAAGGGTGCAGTCTGTTCTTCTACATATTATCTTGTCCTGATGAAGACATCTGTTAAAAGGCTACAACCCTCACACAGGTGATTTTATGCATGCCCATCCAGAAAAACATCTGAAATTCAAGGATTTCAGCCCAAGACTATAGGGCTGCAATCGGAATAGTTGCTACTACAAGAAAAGTAACTAAACCAGTGTCAAAGTTTTATGAGTGCTGCTCCTCTCTCTGTTCCCCTTCCCAGTCTTTCTTCACCCCCATTCCCCCCACTTTCCCCGCGGTCATTTATCTCACCTGGATGGCTTGTCCGGCGGGGGGAGCAGCGGGTCCCCCCACGAGCTTGCAGAAGAGCTCTAGGCGGGGCCTCCCGCTCTCGTCCTGCCCGCAGGTGGCAGTTGCCCAAATGCGGCTTGGCTCCGCCAGGCTGAGGTAAGGCGGATGGAGGCTGAGCCCCCGCGCTCCGGCGCCCAGGGGAGCAGCCGAGCGGGAGCCCGCGGGTTGGCAGCAAGACCAGAGCGCCAAGACCATCCCTGCCAGCGCCGCGCCGGGCGGTGCTCGGACAGTCAGGAGAGCGGCCGCCACCCGGGTCCTCGCCATCTTCGAGCCCTGCGGTGGATTTGTTTACGCGGCCCGCGGGATTCGTGATCCGAGAGGACGGCCCGCCTCGGCCCCTCCTCTGCCCTTTGCGTTCCGATTAGCTCGGAGGGCACCGAAAAGAAAGCAGACGAGAGGAGGCGCGGCGGCGGCCAGGACACCTCCCGCCGCTCTGCGGCCAGCTTTGCGGGACGCCGAGGGAAGCCGCCGCCGGGCGCACCAGGGAGAGGCGAGGGCGAATGCGTGGGCCGGGGGAGACGAGGGCGGTGGGGATCCTCGGAAAGCTTTTGGCCGCGGAAACACCTGTAGCCGCAACCACGAGCCGGCGCTTGATTCGTTAGCAGGGAACACCAGCCCGTCGTGAGCGAGGCGAGGACTGAGGAAACGCGTCACGCTCATCACTGGCTCCGGATCTGATCGGGTCGGATCAAGGGTGCGTCCAGGGCTGCGGTCCCGTATTGTATGCGTTTCTCTCAGCTCGGCCGAATTTAGTGGGATTTGGCTTTAATTAAATGTCCATCGGATCGGATCACAAGGGGCTGGAAACCCAGGGGGTTTAGGGGCCGAGGCTGGCATTCAAAAACACATTTCAAAGACAGAAAATGTCTTAAGACAACCTACGCTTTCCTCAACTTGATGCTGTGTGGAGACATTGAGACTGGGAACATCATGTCCAGGATTCCCAGCTAGCAGGCTTCCAACAATTCACAATTGTCCCTCTCCCATTTAATTACCTCATTTAAGAATCCATTTCTGAAAAAGCTTCATCTTGGATTTCAACCCAGTTCCAACTTAGATTTCTTCTAGAGAAAACACTGAATTCTACTAGTCACTAAGCTTTTTCTGGGGAGTGTCAGAATAATCTTTCACCCACTGGAAATTCAGACACTTCCTCTGTAGCAACTAGTTAAGCATTCAAGTTTACAGCAACATTAGTGAAATGGCAATGGTTTCTTATAACTTATTGCAATGTTCTGGAAGATTTTGCTAAGGGCAAATAGCAATACCGTAATAATAAGAGGGTTCAGATAGGAATAAAGAGTGCAGATTACAATTTAAACTACAACACTTCTCCAATTTCATTTTATAACAGATTATAAATTTATCTTGGCAAATTTTTTGTTCCGTTATGGACTCATGACATTACTTTCATTTCACCTGGAGCCCATGAGTGGGAGGAGCTCGCTGTTCTGGTTTCAGAGTAGTGTTTTCCCCCTTAAACTAGTAGCAAAATATGGAAAATGTGTTTGTCACCAGCTATGGTAGTCTGTCAGCAGCATAGTCAGGTAATTCATAGAGGGTGGAAACAGTCCAACAGCTATGGGCTACTTCAGGTCCAGGCATAGAAATAGAAATAGTTGGTTGTCACCAAATGGCTGTTGACCAACCTTTCCACTTTACCAGATACACTGGGGTTTAAAAGTTTGTGAACCCTTATGAATTTTCAATATTTCTACATAAATATGGCCTAGAATTTGATGTTTACGACATAAGTCGTAAAGTCCAGGTCCACAAGTCAGATAAAGAGAACCTAATTTAAATGAGTGAAAAATATATATACTTGTTTTTATTGAGGAAAATGATCCAAAACTACATGACACATTACTCTCACAAAGTCAATCACAAAATAAATATTGAAAGTTGTATCTTTAATCTTCTGCTTTGGAGAACTGCAGCAGCACTTTATATGAATAAAATACAGATCCTTAATTGCTGAAGTACTATATCCCTTATCATTGCTGGAATTGCTGCTAGGTAATTCTCTACCTCTTTAAGTTAAATATGGATGAAACACCATTTACATTTTTCTAAATAGTTCTTAATCTTTAAAAGTGTCAAAATCTAATGTATAATTTACTGCAATGCCCTGATATTAAATGATACATTAAGGAAACAATTTATAGAATATTATTCTGAGAGCCAGTTACTCTCACATAGCTCTAAGAAAAAAATCCTGGCAAGCCCTTCTGAAAATGTTGCCAAGAAAACTGCAGGGACTTGTCCCTTTAGCCATCAGGAATCAGGATTAATTTAATGGATTATGGCAAGATTATGACAGTACAATCCTGTTCAAGAGTAAGGCTGCACTAAACACAATAAGACTATTCTTATGAAAGTTTATATATGATTCTTATGTACTTCTCTCTTTTTTGGCAAAGTGAGCTTAACAAAATCCAAAGATAACTTTTGGACCTATTACAAATAGTTTGAAACCTGTATAGACATCCTTAAAACAGGACACTTCAGGTGGATTGCAAATTTGGTCTACGTATTCAACTATTTTGTTTCTGCTAAACAACAATCTAAGTTCTTGATCTGTACAGTTATTCAAGAACCATATATGAACATGATGAGTTTTAGTTAACATAACCATTTGAGTATATTTCTATTTGATGTACGATTCTGATTTTTGGGTTTTTCCAACCGTTGCTGTTGTTCAGTAGTTCAGTCATGTCCGACTCTTTGTGATCCCATAGACCACAGCATGCCAAGCCTCCCTGTCCTACACTGCCTCCTGGAATCTACCCAAATCCATGCCCATCATATCTACAATGCTATGTAACCATCTCATCCTCTGCTATCCCCTTCTTCTTTTGCCTTCAGTCTTTCCCAGAATCACGGTCTTTTCCAATGAGTCTTTTCTTCATGTTAGGTGGCCAAAGTATCTGAACTTCAGCTTCAGTATCTGTCCTTCTAATGAACAATCAGGGTTGATTTCCTGTAGAATTGACTGGTTTGATCTCCTTGCAGTCCAAGGGACTCCCAATTCAAAGGCACCACAATTCGAAGGCATCAATTCTTCGGCGCTCAGCCTTCCTTATGGTCCAACTCTCACAGCTATACATTACTACTGGGAAAACCATAGCTGTAACTAAACAGATCTTTGTCAGTAAGGTGATGTCTCTGCTTTTTAATATGCTGTCTAAGTTTGCCATAGCCTTTCTCCGAAGGAGTAAGCATCTTTTAATTTAATGGCTGCTGTCTCCATCTGCAGTGATCTCGGAGGCCAAGAAGGTAAAATCTGACACTGCTTCCATTAAGAATTTGTCACAGTTTGTTGTGATCCACACAATCAAAGGTTTTAGCATAGTCAATGAAGCAGAAGTAGATGTTTTTCTGGAACTCCCTTGCTTTCTCCATGATCCAGCGAATATTGGCAATTTAATCTTCTGCCTCTTCAAAACCCAACTTGTACTTCTGATAGTTCTTGGTTCACATACTGCTGAAGCCTAGCTTGTATTATACAATTTTATAATACAAAAAGCATAACCCTGCTAGTATGCTAAATTTCCTGACTTTCTTCCCCAGTGTTATTTTTTAAATAGCTGCAGATGTTTTGGAATTGCCAGCATGCATAGATTAGAGGTTCTGAATTTTTTTTATTTTTGCCTTAAGCCAAATTCCTAGTGGAACATCATCTTCATTTGAGGTAGCCATATGTACCAGGATTGGGCAACAGAGCCATTAACATTGCTTACTTCCCCTGGTTTATGTGGGAGGTAATTCAGTCAGAAGGCTAAGGCCTTCTATCCATCTTTCAATCTTCATACAATGTTTTCTTAAGGCCCTTACATTAAGTTACATAGAAGTATTCTGTGAATACTTCTTTGTGTTAAGGAGAAGCTTTTGGCTGATTGTCCCGACAAAGCTTTAGCAAACATACAGGAAAGTTGTACTTACTAATATAATCCAGGAAAACAAAGTAGGGAAGAGGAAGGAGCAATCTTTGTGTAAGAAAGAAGAAACCATTTCAGTACTGTATTTGGCTTTTATTACTTGGAAAAATAAAGTACAAGGCACATTGCACTTTTGTTCCTATTATGTAATTGGGGTTTCCCAAGCCCAAGATAAAGAAAATAAACACTTGTGATTCCACAAAAGCATAATCAAAATAGCTTGAAAATCTTGCAAAGAGCAGAAGCAAAGACTTCAGAATTGAAAAATAGATCTCTCAGTATAGAAAAATCAGAACTTACCTCTGTTATCTACTGATCTTGCTCAATCTACATATCAAATTTTATGCCAAGAGCTATTACAAGAGTATAATGGACACTAGCAGCTCTAATCTGTTTTAAGTGACAAGCTGGGAGTGACAGTTTCTATCTTGTAAAATATATATAATGAAACAATGGTGTCAAATCTTTTGTTTCATATCCTGTTTGTAATACAGTACAGTGCTGCCAGGATTCCTTCTAATTTTTTAGCTGACTAAAGTGCTAAATGCTTTCAGCCATTGTATTTAAAATATCAGCTGAGTTGTGCATGTTTCTATTCAAAGAAACTTGATAGGCCAAAATGCACTAATATGAAACACATCTTTATATGCGCCAATGGCTCACCCTAAGTCAATAAATGGGTGAGAAATACTATAGACATTATTTAACAGATATATGCACAAATAATGTCTCTTGTATTCTAATCATTATACGAGCATGAATATATTTTCTTTGTTGTACTAATTCAGATATGTCTAACAGGGATATTCAAGCAGCAAAATGAACCTTATAAACCCAAATTCCAGCTGTAAATTCATTTTTTAACATGAATATGTTTCAGTGCTGCATTTCTTAAAAAACACTCCATGTCAGCAATGGGCAGGGTTGGAAACATCACACTCACCTTTTTCTATAGATGCATCGTCCAATTGAGTTTCTTTTCGTCCCTTTGTTTATAATCAGTCTTCATCTCTTCAGCAACCTTGCTTTTGCTCCCTGCCATAAGATTTGCCTTCTTATTACCTGCCCCTAGTCTATGGCAGTACATCAGAGAAAAGCAGAGAGGAGGCAGAAAAAAATACACACAATATGTAACTTCAATACTGTAGCTTAATTATGCAATAGTCATTAAGACATGAATAGACAGCAAAATATCAATGGAAATATTCTTTGATGCTTGTAATGAAAGGATTTTGTTCTGTTGAAAACAAAAAAAGTATTAATTGGCCACAATACTATGAAAAGGGAGGTGTACATCTAAATGAATTTGTAAGGAGGGAAGCTGAGAAGAGAGAAGAGAAAGGGAGCCAATGCTTATAATTAAGCACAGAAAAATAATTGGGTTGATTTTGTTGTTGTTCAGTTGCGCAGTCGTGTCCAACTCTTCATGACCCCATGGACGGCATCATGCCAGGCCCCCCTGTCTTGCACTGCCTCTCGGAGTCTTCCCAAGCTCACACCCATCACACTGACGATGCCACCCATCCATTTCATCCTCTGCCGTCCCCTTCTCCTCTTCCCTTCAATCCTTCCCAGCATCACAGTCTTTTCTAATGAGTC
>JANHZU010002278.1:40328-50945 GCA_032468055.1 Acrochordus granulatus | reverse complement strand
GACAGTGACTGCAGCCATGAAGTTAAAAGACACTTGCTCCTTGGAAGGAAGGCTATGGCAAACCTAGACAGTATATTAAAAACTAGAGACATTACCTTGCCGACAGAGGTCAAGGCTATGGTTTTTCCAGTGGTAATATATGGCTATGAGAGTTGAACCATAAGGAAAATTGAATGCCAAAGAATTGATGTATTTGATTTGTGGTGCTGGAGAAGATCCTTGAGAGTCCCTTGGACTAAAGGAGATCAAACCAGTCAATCCTGGAGGAAATCAACCCTGACTGTTCATTGGAGAACAGATACCGAAGCTGAAGCTCAAATACTTTGGCCACCTAATGCTAAGAGAGGACTTGTTGGAAAAGGCCATGATATTGGGAAAGATTGAAGGGAAAAGAAGAACGGGATGGGAAGAGGATGAGATGGTTAGATAGCAACGTCGATACAATGGGTGTAGGTTTGGGTGAGCTCTGGGATACAGTGGAGGACAAGGAGGCCTAACGTGCTGCGGTCCATGGGTCGCAAAGAGTTGGACACAACTTAAGAAACTAAAGAACAACAAGCTTCCCAGAGTTGCTTCAACAGTGAGATAGGCAGCACATAAAGTTAATAAATAAATAACTTTGATTTGGGTGAAAAGCTTTATCAGTAAAGTTTTCAAGATACCCAAATGCTTATATATAATATTGTGAAACAGATTTTAATTATCTTTGTTATATTTGGATTTATTAACAGAAGGAGACACCACTTGCAAATGCTGCATTCTGGGCTGCAAGAAAAGGAAATTTGGCACTGCTTCAGCTGTTGTTGAATAGTGGCCGTGTCGATGTGGACTGCAAAGATAGTGTAAGTGCTTTCTTCATGAAAAAAAGCATATGATTGGCATCTGTTTTCATAACACACTGTGTTAGGGAAGACACAGATACTGAGGAATGCATTCATTTTAGTGTCTAACTTTTGCTTAAAAGGAATAGTCAAACAATTTTAGCTGCAGTTCCATGCTTGGAACTTTCCATATTTTTCTCTTCCTTAAAGAGAATAACATTTTTGTTCCACATCTCTGACTTATCAACAACTGAGGGAATAGGGGATAGAAGGAAGGAGGGAGGAAAGGTACATTCTGTGTCTATAGGCTTTCTTTTCCATAGCTACTCCCAGAATAGAGGAGTGTTATTTAAATGGAGCCTATGACACAAGGACAGGATTAGAGAGTGTTAATGGCTGCTATAGCCTAAATTAATATGTCCTCTCACTATTGCTTCTTTGAAAAGTTTGAAAAATTTCTGTCAGAGATTTGAAAATATTACGCTTCTGTGAAATACAGGTAGTTCTTGATTACAACCATTCATTTAGCAATGTTTCCTTTAAGATGTCTTTCGTCCCTTTACAATTGGGCAAGACATCAGTAGTTAAGCAACTCTGCTTCTAGTCTGCTGGAAGCAAATAACTGAATGATTTAAAGAAAAATGGGAGTGCCACAAATGGGGAAGCATATATGCAATAAATGAAAAATAAATTATTCTAGATAATGTTTGTTATTGTCATATAATTTATAAGCATATTGATCTAGATTTCAACATTGTAAAAATACAGACTTGCTCAAAGTATTTTGTCTTCCATTTGAGCCTTCAGCTACAGAGAAATGAAATGGAAGCTCCAGTTTTCAAGGCTTCTTTATATATTTAAGGTATTTACTGTACTGCTTTGTGTCCAGCTTGGTTCAACAGCCCTTATGGTAGCATCATACTATGGCCACAAAGAATGTGTGCGAGAACTGGTGCAGCAAGGAGCTGATATTAATCTTCAGAGAGAGGTATGTTAAAATTCTGTATTTAAAAAAGAGTTGCATAAGAAGTGCCCCAGGGTCTGCTTTAATTAAAGATTCAGCACCCTATAGATATTTCATCTGCTATAAATGTTAAAATTATTATTTAAAAAAATACATTTGTATATCTTTTATTACTGTAGTCTCACAAACAGTATCTCTTGATGTCAATAATCAGAAATTCTTTTTTCTAACAAGGTTTTCCACTTATTGAATGGGATGAAATTGTTGAAAATTATAGAATTGTTTGCCCTGCAAATCCCTTTTCCTCACTCCCCCTGCTTCAGAATGTTAGGAGCATTTTCAGGGAAGAAGAATAGTTACATGTATGCTTGCCTTGACAATATATTATTTGACACGTCTTCAGGTTTTCTATCAGCAAGAATTTAGAATGCATTCTCAGTTCTCGGAATCGCCGAGAAATAGAATAACATCTGAGAGAAGAAAGTGTAGATTCTGTATCATAACCTAACCTTATTCTATTGGGCAGAGACTCTCCCTCCCTATCTGCTCACAGCTGTATGAGAGGAGCAGATTCAGTTTTAAATACTGTTTCATCTCCACACTTGGTATCAAGTGGTATCAGTTGAATTTTGGTTTTGTTATCCATTGTTTAAGACGCAGGAATCTTATCCCAAGGAAAGGTGCCAAGAACCCTTTGAATGAAGTCCAAAAGATAATGATCATCCTCATCTCCATTCTCATCCTTGAGAAGGGCTTGATAAGTGGACAAAAATACCAAATCCTATCTAAACATTTGGCTGACTGTGCAGCCAACCATAATAACATTAAATGTAATCTCTACTTGCAAGAAGAGAGAGTGGAGATGAATATGTTAGCTTTGCTTTTTTTCTCACCTTACTATTCTTATTTTCTATGTTGTTTGCAGTAGAGAGCCTCTGCATGGGATTTAGCAGCCAAATTTTCCAATGCTTTAAATTATCTGGACAGCCTCTTGGTATTTTCTGTTTCAGTTTGACTGATTGGTTCCTTACTAGCAATTCCTAATGAAATATCTGCTGTAGGGACAGAAGGAGCTGTCAAAACAACACTCTGGATTTTACAAAGAGAAAAGAGCTATATAAGAATGTTTTTTAAATTGGATCAAAACTTTATTATGACTGTTGACCAGAAGTAGTCTTGAAATCATAGTCTCGGAATAAGACAAACCAGTGCCATGGAGAAAGGGAATAAAATTGGGGTTACCAGGCCCTACCAGTGAAGTTGTAAGTAACTAATGAAAAAAGGCTTTTCTTATCTATACGGAGTTGCCAAGAATGGAGGTTGAGGTAATGAGAAAGTTAACCTCATTCCTGCTCCTTATTGCCCAGAGTTGCTGCGAGTTGGGTGGCATATAAATGTAATAAATTATTATTATTACTTGTGTGGCGGTTACATACCTTTCTGATGAATAAAAGACGCATTCCGGAATCTTCAAAAGAATAATCTGGTGGGAGTATCTTAACTTAGAAATGGTTGCTGCTAGATACTTTTGATTTCATTCAGCACTTCCATCAAAATCCTCATTCCTCACAAAAATACCTTATATATATTTTGTATGAAATGTCCCTTCATATTTGGTACTCTATGAGATTTCTGATTCTTATTTTAGACTGGTGCCTCTGCTCTCTTCTTTGCTGCACAACAAGGCCACAATGACATAGTGAAGTTACTCTTTGAATATGGAGCTTCCACAGAACTCAAAACCAAAGTAAGAAGTTACACTTGGCTTCAACATGCTGGTGAATTTAGACAGCCAGGCAGGAAGGAAAGGCAGCTGTTTTCTTCTGATCTGAGGCTTGGCATGGAGAACTGACAAGAGGCCCATGGAATAATTTTTGTTTCTCCCTGTATAGTTCTTTGGCAGGATATTAATTTGTGTCTGTTTTATTACTCAGTTTTCATTATGTGAGCGTCACTCAACTTGCTTATTGTTTTTATCATTTTATTTGGAAAAGACAAAGTCAAAGCTGATCATGAAGCAAATTTTAAAAAAGAAATAAAAAGACGCTCTACTTGATTGACAGATTGGAAATATATGAAAGTCATAGTTATAGAGACCTTATTAGCTAGATTTACAAAACAAAACAATATTGCATTTCATAATTATTAGAACAGTTATTGTTGCTGTTTGGCACTGTAGGTTGACGCAATATGATAGCTGGGAATGATGGAAGCTGTAATCCCAGAAATCTGGAAACCAGTTTTTGGGGAAAGCTGCAGTATAGGCATCCCACCTGAGATTTTATTATTTTTGCACTAAATAAGAGTCATCCAAGTCTACAGATATTGCTGCCGTTGTAAATTTCTGCAGATCACATATTTACATGTTTTCTCATGACAGAAATGGAGCCCATAACTGTACAAATGGAGGAAGAGATTGTGGAGTGCTAAATAATATACACAGAACTGAAGCAATGGTTTTGTTGAATGTATTCTGTGTCTTGTACAGTTCTCAAGGACTATATATCAGTACACTCAACCAAAGTTACTCAACCTTGGTAACTTTAAGATATGAGGATATCAACTCCCAGAATGTTAGCTGGCTGGGAATTCTGGGAGTTGAAGTCTGCAAATCTTAAAGTTGACAAGGTTTAACTGTACAGAATGGAGTTCCTATTCTGACTATTACAGGTAGGGCTCTGCATGTTGTGAAAAAGTTTTTTGGGTCTTGTGTGAGCACACCGTCAATTTCGTTATTAAAGCAACCTTGTCTTCAGAAAAAGGTGAATGTTTTCACAAATGATTCCAGTGAATATTGGGAACTTCCTTTAATAGTAGTCCCAGTAGATAGGGTATTGCTCCTTCTGAAGGAGTGGTTGCATAATCTGGAGTCCTTCAAAGTGCTGCTGAAATAGCAGATAGAAGCCATTCCTTTAAGAAGCCATCTTTTTGCATAAAAGCCTGAAAAGATTTTGCAGCTATCCAGGTCTAAAACATTCTTTCTAATCATTTTCATGGCCCTACTGTATCCCCTTATAAATTCTAAAAATGTTTTATAATCTTGTAATGATTTTTCTCACAAAGTTCTAATTAAAAAGAAATTAAAAATCTAATTAAATAAGTCAGTATTTGTTTTATTTGTAGATACAATAGATGGGCATTTAAAGCTGAGATTGTGTCTGTCTGAGATATGCACTGAACCTGCAGCAATATAAAACTTGAAAATGAATCTGATCCTCCCAGGTTCTCACTGTATGTAAGGGGCTACAGTTTTATGTGAGATGGAAAGTAGCAGCACAAGATTCTATGGGAACCTCACAATGTAAGAGGAAACTGTTATAAAGATCTGAAGTTAGCCCACAGAACTAACAATTTAAAGCAGGACAACAAAAGAAAACCAGTTACTTTAAAAGAAATAAAAAGAAATGTGAAAGCAACATATAACAATAAAAATGCTTGTATAATAAAACAAAATCCATTAATTACTAAAGCAATAGGGAAAAATTATAAAAACTCTCAAGAAATCTTAGACAAGCAGAAAAATAGCATATATCCAAAAAGTATATTAACCAAGAACGGGGAGGAAGCAATAATAAATCTGTTAATAGTAGAATCTTTGAATCTTTGCCACAATCTACATTAAGTAGCTTGGCTCAAAGATCTTCCCAATGAGATTGTAGATCCATCATTAAAATAACACAATCATCTTCTTAGTTCCCATGATGCAAGGAAGCAGATCTGATTGTACCAGCTTTGCCTTTCTCCTCCAGTTATGTAGTTTTGGAAGACAGACATTGTGTCTGAAAAGACCCAAGAGAAAAAAACTGGACAATGATAGAGGGGAATGAATTTAATTAATTTTAATTAAATTAATTACACTTAATATGATTATATGTAGTTCATTTTCCTCTTCTAATTGGCACCTTTTTGAAATACCACTGCATCCTAATCCAAAAGCTTTGGGGAGACAGTCTTGGAACAACAAATTGTATAACCCTGACTTGCATTAATTGCTTTGCTCTTTCTGACATCCTGTTCCATTAATGTGGAAACTGTATTTTATGGGAAGTAACCCACTGATTCACTGGTGCTGCATGTAAATAGAAAATTGGTTGAATTAAAATCAAAATTCTGCAAATGTTTATCTAGAGATTCAAAACGTAAAGGAATTAATATTGCACAGCTTGCTGGGGGTTTAATGCAATATAAAAAAGTGTTATCAGAAGGAGGTTTCAGTACTGTAATACAATAATACGCTGCTGTTTAGCTTATGAGTTGTTTGTGGCCAAAATATCCTGAAGGAGTTCTAATTATGGACTAATCAGCTAAATATACACAGCATGTATTATACAAATTATGCACGTGCTTTCTGGTTGAAAAGTTCTCTTGTGCTTCTTCAACACAGCATAGCCATTTCTTGGTAATAGTTCTGTGATTGTACAAACCTCTTTATTCTGAGATCTTTGTGTGTAGTTGTTCTAGGACTGATGTAATTTCTCAAAGTTTCCAGCATGTTTGCCAGCAGCACCAATGCTGCTTCAATTTTTAATGCAGTACAGATGTGACCAAAATTCTGCCAAATTTAATATGAAATATAGAACCCTATCCCAGGCATAATTAGAAAAAGTGAGATAAGGAAGATAAAATAATATCTAGGAGTCTGATGCAATCAATAATTGAAAGAAACCATTTCACACAATGTAAAGAATGAAATAAGTATCTTTCTGATACTTAAAATAGAATTGGAAATCACTGCTCTTGGTTATGTTAGCAGAAAAATGAATACAGTGCTTTGAATTTAAAATAAAGAATAACTTTGTCAAAATGAATAAACTCTAACAAATAACAAATACAATTTTTAGCATTATAGTGTTTATTCCTATGCTCTCTATTTAATCCTGTGCTGCAATAAGCAGCCATTTGTGCACCTGGCCCTTTAACAAAAATGGGCATTTCAGAGCATTTCAGGCTAAAATACTGAGAACATTTTATCTGTAGCCAAGTGGCAGACATTTTTAAAGCACATGCCCCAGGGATCTAGACTTAATGAGATAATGGTTTAGAAATAGTATACAAAGGGTCCTTAGAGTTAAACAGAAGAAAATCAGTCTCCCGAAAAATGTACATGTACTATGCACTCAAAACTCACATAGAACAAGAGGTAATCCAAGTTATTAATGTTCTATCAGAAAACCCCTTCTAAAAAGGGCATATGTCTTGATGTATTATTTTTATTTGCAATTACTGAAATTGTCATTTTTTTTCAAATAACAGCTTAGCTAATAAACCAAGAGAAGATATTTTCTGTCTTTAAATATGTTATTCCAGTGTCATAGTGATGTCATATAAGGTCAAGTTCAGAAATAAATTGGCCAAAATAAAAGAGGCAAGTTTTATAGCTCTTTTCCCCAAATTTTTTTCCAACAGCATAGATTTTAGAAAAATATTTTTTTTAATTGTCATTTTCCATTACTCTTCATCATCTATATTCTCTAATAATTCTAGACCCCTTTGGTAATCTGATGTGTTGTGTAGATTGGTTTCTGGGGTACTGTTATTCAGCATCTTAGGACAATTGAAAGAGGGAAACTGAAAGCCATCTCCAATGTTTGCTTCATCATTACCTCTTCCTAAAAAGGTAAGAAAATTAATTATTCTGAAAATAGGAAAGGAATGACTTTTGAAAAGAGTGGATCTTTCTCAATCATCTTCTCCAGGTACGAAATATTACAGAAGGTCTATAATTACAAAGATCCTCTGGGTCAAAGAGCATTTCTTCAATGGGGAAACACTAGGAGTTAATGATCACTTCATTTTAGACCTTGGGTTAGTGATGAACTCATTGTGTGATGTTCTGATCCTCTCAATGGTTATTGGCCTTTTATGAACTTATGATCATTTTTGTGTTTTGATAAGATTTTAGATCATATTTAATGAGCTACCCAAAGTCATAATACACTGAGGCAATCTATACATTTCATAATGAAATAAATACAAAATAAAGTATGTCTTTCTTTTGACCCAGAAAAAGCAAGTCAAGCCATCAGATGGATGTCCTGATCTCTTGGTGTCTTTATACACTTAAGCATAAAAGGATCTATATTTATTATTTAAAATATTTATTATTTAAAATTATATCATCACTTATATACTTTGCCTCACTTTCTCACATCTCTCTTTTTAAAAAACACCGTACCTTTTAGAAGGGTCTTTCTGAAGACACAATGAAATTAGTTTTCTAAAGGACTTGCCATATTTTTTTGTCATTTCTTTGTCTTCTACTCCTGTTTCCAGCGTTGGGGGATCATTTTGCAAGGTCAACATTAATACCTATTTAAAAAAAAATAGAGAGTTGTCTTAGCCAAATTAACAATGCTTTAAATAATGTTATAGTATTATGCAAAGAAAGCTAGACAATAATTTCATATACAGGAAAAAGTTGGAACACAATTAAATGTTCCTGACTCTGAACTGCACACCATTTTACAGAAAATGTAAATTTTTAAAAAACATTTTACACACCATTTTACCTGTTTTAAAGCAGACACGAATGCCTAAATATAAATGACAATTTTAGAAATTCAGAATAAAGATTTGGGGAGTGGGGCTGGTGAAACTAGAAAGTCTCAAGCTTCAAGTGACTATTTGAATATGGATTTGATGGTACTAATCCCCATCTTTCATTCCAGTCAACCTGAAGTTATTCTGAAGACAAAACAAGGAAAGATATTCACCACCCAGAGCACCTTCAAAGAGATAGGACAAGTTATATAATAAGAAATAACAATTTCACAATCTTTAATTTCATGGATTGGGAAAACAGCAAAAACAGCACACCTTCCCTAATGTGAACCTCTGTCAGTTAACACTAATTAGAGAGTGTTATTTAAGTATCTTTAAGACTCAGTCTTATTAAGACCTAAACATCAGAGACAATTTTATGGTTAGAGAAAAGGAACAGGGGAAGGTTACATGCAAACCTATGGCCGTCTTTCTTATTACTATTCATTAAATGTATGTACTTTATCACATTCCACACAGAATTAGAGCAGTTTATAAAATTAAAATATATTAAAAAGAAAGAAAAATAAAAAACTTAAGTTTAATTGACATCATCAATTATCCTTATTCAGGAAACTACATCCTCCTGGCATAGCCAACCTGTGTCACAATAATCTAATAATCTCTAAATTTTAAGGAAACATATTTTACAGAAAGAATACAATGCCATACTAACTTATTTAGCCAAACATTTATTTTCAAATGTTTTTCAAACATTGTAAGGAGGGGGAAGATAAATATAAGATCTGTGGAGTTTTTTAATGTTAATATTAATATATAACTCTTACAATTTCCAAACACCTCAAATTATTTATTTATTAATCATATTTCTATGCCGCCAATTTCCAAAGACTCTTGGCAGCTTAAATAGGTTAGTGATTATACTTTTTTTTCTTTTTATTTTACCCCGCCCCCCTCGGCTGGCTGGCGATGTTCATATCCAGGGCATCCTCTGAGACTCCTGCTCCGCCCCTGGGATGGGCGAGTTCTTCGCGCCGACTTTGGTATTCTGTCGCGCTGAGTTGCTCCTCCGTTGATTTGCCGACCAGCAATTTTTCCCTCCGAAGGAGGTCCCCATTAATCTACTTGCATTTTCACATACTTTCAAACTGCTGGGTAGGCAGGAGCTGAGGCAAGTGACAGACGCTCACCCCGTCATGTGGAGCTTGCAGATTGAACCTGCCAGAGTGCCGGCCATTTCTGGATGGCATATCTGGTAGCACTAATCCGCTGCACCACCGCACCTCATTATCCCAGATTTAAGCACACACAAAGTTTTGTTTCATGGAACTTCAAATGCTGTATTCAATTTTGTTACTCCTGAACAGGTGACATTAGATTCTAGGCATTTACAAGGTATTTCCTCTTTTGTGAGAAGTCATAGAAAATTAAAGCCTGTGCAGACTTGCCTCATTGGTCGTCAACCTTTTTCTGAGTAGGTCCAGGGCAGCTATGTGGTATAGTAATTATGGAGTGATTCAGGTTCAATTCACCCTCAGCTACGGAAACTCTCTAGAGAGACCTTGAGCCAGTAGCTCACTCTCAGCTCAGCCAAATTCACAGGGTAGTTCTGGGGACAAATCTGGAGGGGAAAGACTGTGTGTGCCACCTTGAGCTCCTGCAGAAACTGAGGTATATAACTAATAAATAAATAGGACCACTGCGCCTCCTCCTTCTGGCAACTTCCTAAAAGATGCTTCTGAAGGATTAGAGAGCTACCTCAATTGAGCGGACTTAGTGCAAGGAACTCAGGAATATAGGAAGCAGGGAAGCTTTCTTCTCTAAGCTACTAGTACTATTTCCATCTACAGAGCTGGAACGTAATTGAAGTGCACAGCACATTCCCATTTGTATGTGAATTAAATTATAACCCTACCAAGTTTTTGCATCCCAGAGGCAAGTATTAATATAGAACACAAGTTCTATCAACAGTGATCTGAATGCACATATCCTGCTCTTTTTCATAAAATGAAATGTCCAATAACAGTTCAAACTAAATTTAAATGAAAACACCTCCAATTTCTATTACTTTGCAATTGCAAAAGATAAGCCAAAAGCCAAAAGTTTTACCTCAATCCATAGGTTATTTAGCCATAGTTTAGTAAATAAACCAAAATAGCAGAGTTCATGGATAATGCCAAGCCAAAAATTACGGTTTTATAAACCACCATAAGTAGCTGATTTTACTTATCATATGAAGCCAAAATTAAAGAACCCATGTGTCAATTCAACTAAAGTCTCAGTAGCTATTTAATTGACTTATATATTTTTCAGTTTAATCCAAGCATGCTT
>JANHZU010002278.1:25232-40228 GCA_032468055.1 Acrochordus granulatus | reverse complement strand
CAAGAAGAAAATGTATATTCTTTTACTCCATGAAACTGAGAGTTGCTATAGACCTCTAGTACTTAAATACATGTACTTTGACTAATTGATCATACATTATTTAATTTAAGGATAAGGATGGCTATGACTGCTTAAAATCATAGTATTACTTATAGTTACTGTTGCCTTAGTAACATAATTCCTTCACACTGGCAACCAATGGCAACCTTTTCAAATTAATAGCAATTCCTTATTTTGGTATCTACGTTAATGTGCAAAGTGGCTCATTGAATAGTAGAGTGGGTTTCTATCACTCAAAGTGGGTGGATTTCTATCACTCAAAAGAAGAACTGTAAATCATAATCTTTTTTTTTCTTGTGCTTTAAGAGCACTATAAATATGATTTACATTAGCCCCAGAAGCAAATAAGGACAGAAGGCAGAAAAGGTAGGAAATAATGGTGATTTTCTGGAGTTGGTCATTGAGTTGGAAGGAGCCATTGAAGCCATGAAGATCTGTCCTTGCTCAGTGTAAGACTCCAGACTGAAGCACCCTCAATCTGGTTACTTATCTGAGCACACCCAGGGCTCTCTGAGTCACTGGTTTCACCCTCAGACTGCTCTTATTGTTGGAAACTTTTCCTCTCTTAATGTTCACATTTATTTTTACTTGCTGTAAATTAAATCTGCTATCTGTTAACAAAAAAGAATAAGCCTCGATTTTTTTCTCTGCCATCCTTTAAGTATGTTACATTCACCTTCAATGTCCCTTTCCTCCAGTTCAACAAACAGGTTTCTTCAATCTGTCTTCATAGGAACTAGCATCTTGTTTCCTGAACATTTTCATTGCACTTCTCTGAATTCATTCCAATTTGTCTGAATTCTTAAAACGTGGGCCTAGAACTAGATAGAGTCTTCCAGATATAGGCTGACCCACAGCACAATAAGTTGAGTTGATTTGTAGCTATTTCAACTGTCACCATTCTTAATAGTTTCCATTAGCTACATTTCTAACATACTCTTCCTTTTTGATCTGCTACACTTTTCTTCCTTCCTTCTTCTCTTCTTTCCTACCTGTCTAAATGTTGATCTGTCTAAAGATGTATTAAATTGATTAAACTGATTGATTAAACAATTGCAGAATCTCTGAATACAGTATTCTTTATGATGCAATTTATGTGACAAATGTTGAGAATATCATCATACTGTGCTTCATTGAATTTTGTTAATGGCTTGGGCTTGTAATTATTTCATAGCCTGTAATTTGCCTTTCTGAGCTATCATTCAGTCAGCTTATTAGGATATGATTTATACTAGAAAGTTCATTAGAAATGTTAATCACAGTGTCAAGACTGAAAATTAAAACGTACTCGTCAAGATACAAATAATGGAATTTCCATTTTCTTTCTTTGTTAAGATGCAAATTAACATGATGCTTGATTCCATTGCTGAAATCTTTAAATCAGATAAATAAACACACAAAGATACCACTTTTGTCTTGCATTAATGGGGAGAAGCTTCTGAAAAGCCAGCAGAGAGGTGGGAAATATGCTCACAATCCTCAGGGAACCTACCACACCCCTAAAAGGGGATCTCACCCCTCTAAAACCAAAATAAATCATATGAAATCTTGAAATCTCATGCAGTCTCAGGAAATCTGACAAGAATTTGGTGAGGCACACAGAACCAGAAAAAAATGGTTAAGTCCTGTGCTAATCAAAATTGAACTAAATCATCTAGTACTGTTTAGAAGGGTTCAGGCAAACTTATATCAGATGTCAAGTGTTTAGAAACTTGAACAAGTTTCTAGTTCAGCAGAAAAGGTTGTGGGAAGGAATTGGGTATCTTGGCAGACCACATATTAAACATGAGTAAGCAGAGTGCTGCAGATGTCAAAAGAACTAATGCAGTCTTGGGATCAACAGACATATAATGTCAAGGACATGGGAAATCATAGATCCAGTCTACAGTGCACTAGTCAGATTTCACCAGTTTTAGTCATCACAGTACAGAAAAGATGCTGGGGAACTGGAAAAATATTCAGAGAAGAACAACACCAGTGATGAGGGGCTTGGAGGCTAAATTCTATGAAGAAGACTTAAAGAAAGTGGGTAATTTTATGAAGAACAATTAAAAGAACTAGGCATGTTTAGCCTAAAGAATAAAGGACTACAGGGAGACATGAGAGCAATCTTCCTCCATTTGAAGAGCTGTTATGGGGAAGGGTGTGTGGATTTATTCTCCAGAGCTCTTAAGGGAAGAACAAGAGTCAATGGATGGAAGACTCTCAGAGAAGTTCAAATTCAAATAAGAAGGAACATCCTGACTACAAGAGTTTATAAGCAATGGAACAGCTTGTCTGAGTGATCGGTTACTGGAGGTTTTCAAGCATAGGTTGAACATCATTTGTCTGGAATGGTATGAGGATTTCTCCCTGGACAGGAGGTAGGACTAGAAGACCTCCAAGGTCCCCTCCAACCCTCAGATTCTACCATTCTAATTTAAACTTCTGGCCAATATGAATTAGGATTCAATGCCAACTTAAAAATATATAAAATATTTGTTCAAATTCTTTGCAAATAATTGGTAGAGTCTTGGAATCTGAAAATAATGATTAATCATCTTTTTTATTTTTGCAGTTTCTTAAAAAAGAGAACTGGACTTTAATTACAAGCTGTTATTGGAGATGTTTCACTTTCTATCTGGAAGACTTTTTCAATCCATCTAAAAATGAAAAAAGAATGGTCAGGAAACATGTACATTACTAAAAAAGTTGGGGAGATGAGAAAATATAGCAAGGTTACACACAGCCAGTTTAAACAGGGTGATAAGTTCCGAACAAAAAGGAGGGGTTTGGAGGAAAGGATTCAGGAAATAACAGGCTCTAGCAAAATAAACAGAGCAATGTTGGGCAATAAAGCTTGATTACCTTTCAGCACATTGACATTTTGAGCCTCCTGCATATTTCTTTTTTGGCAAATGATGTAACGCTGTTTCATATATTGAAGGTAGTTGGAATCTGGTTCGTCCATCACAATTTATTGAAGGATTTATTGCAAGTTTCTTTTTTAAGAAATTTTGCAATTTTTTTTTGCAATTTTTATTCCTTATCATGTCCTGGATTAATGAGAATATTCATAGACATGGTTAATCATTGTTTTAAGCTATTTTTCTGAACTGAATCAAGCTGCAATTTGCATGGCAGTGAAAACCAAACTGACACCACATTGGTACTTTGAAGTAAATTGGAACTTTGCAGAAGGTGCTGGATAATTATGCAATGGAAATATTATTTTAAAGAAAAGAATAGAAAAACAGACGCTTTCCACAGAAAATACTGGTATATTTAAATGATCCTTCATCTTCCCTGGCAACCCAACCCAATTTGTTCATATAGGAACCTAATGTTAGAGACAGAATTGATTTAAAATAAACTTGATATATTAGGTTTAATTTGTAAGTATTTTACTTTTAATCCATGTGTGGATAAAAATGCTGGGATTTGTACCCCAGATTGTAACCTAAAGGATGAGAAAAACAAAGGTTTCTCACCCCAGTGAGAACAAGGCTATGAGGCAGATTTTCATTTTGCATATGTGGATTATAGCTCAGGTGCAGACCAGCTGAGAGTCAGCTGTGTTTAACATGGCAGAGCCTAAATTTGTGCTTCTGCTTAATACCACTTTCAGCTATGATAAAAAGACCACAAGATCATACTGACAACTCTGATGAAAAATTAGCTAGTTTCCGATATCAATGAAAATTCTGATTAAGATCATGATTTGTTGCAAAATTGCAAAAAAATTGCAGACTTTCTTAAAAAGGTAACTGGATTTTTTATTATTAGATGTAATCAGAAAATGTTTCACCTCTTATCCAGGAGCTTTATCAATTCCATGTGAAAAAGGGATGGTGAAAAAATATATATTTCTCAAAAAAAAGCAGGAAACAGGATATACAGAAAAGTTCTCATATAACAAGCTAAACAAAGGGATAAGGTGAGTAATAAAGATTTAGAGAAAGATTTGTCTTCAGGGTCAGCACAATATCATAACAGAGGCTGCTGAAAGTTTTTTTTAAAAAAAGAATTAAAGCAACATTGTAAACAGGAGGTAATTGAAATCTGGTTCCTCCCCCATTAAGGGAAGGATTTAATGTTTTAATGTAAACAGATTATTTGATTCCTCTCAAAAGCCTGTTCATTTCTTTGTCAATAATTTGGAATTTGCAGTCAACAAAGGAATGTCTATGGTCCTTAAGATGCAAATGGACTGCAGATGATTCAGATTTCTTATGTTGTTGCAAATGTTTAAAAAGAGGCTGTTTAGTCTCTTCAATGTAAAATTCTGAACAGGCTTCATTACACTGAATGGCATATATGACATCTGTCTGTTTGTGCTTGGGTAACTTGTTTTTAGGATGCACTAATTTATGTTTAAGTGTATTCATGGGTTTGAAGTGCATGCACATGTTATGTTTATTGAAAATTCTCCTGAGTTTCTCCAATAGTCCAGCAACATATGGAATGGTCATGTTGTTAAGTCTGTTAAGATCTTCTTCTGCAGTGCATGAGGAAGGGTTAGATCTTTTTGTGGCTTTGACAAAGGACCAATTTGGATAGCCACAATTATTGAGAGTGTTTTTGATATGCAAATTTTATTTGATGGAACCTTCCCTGTTTGAAAGTAAAACATCAGCATGATGTTGTATGGTCCTGATTACTTCCAGTTTATGTTCCAGTGGGTGGTGGGAATAAAAGGATAAATATTGATCTCTGTATTAGGCTTTCTATAATTTCAGTATAAAGGCTTCTGTCTTCTTTGATGTGTATGGCACAGTCAAGAAAAGCCAAAAAATTATATTTAACATCTTCAGGTGTGAATTGAATATTACTGTCAATGGCACTGATATGTTGTGTGAATGCTTCCAATGCAAGTATTTTGATTTTGACCCAGGTATCATCCACAATTCTAAACCAGTGGGTGGGTGGGGTTCCTGTGAAGGAGTCCAATGCTTTGAATTCAAATTCTTCCATGTAAAGATTAACCATAATAGGGAACATGGTGACCCTATTGCACAGCTATGTTTTCATCTCTGAACACTGTCATTGAATTTAAAATAAGTTTTAGCCAGGTAGAGGTCCAAAAGAGCACAAATGTGGTCAGGGCTAAGTCTGTGTGCTAATGTGCTCTCTTGTAGAAGTCTTTTCCTTTTAACTCTTTTGTAAAAAATCAAACAAACCACCTTTCAGCAGCCTCTGATGTGTTATTGTGCAAATCTTTCTCTAAATCTTTATTGCTCACCTTATCTCCCTGTTTAGCTTTTCTTACCATCCTTTTTTTCACATGGAATTGATAAAGTCTCCTGATAAAGAGGCAAAACATTTTCTGATTACATCTAAAAATAAAAAATCCAGTTGCCTTTCTAAGGAACTTTGCTAGTTTCAGGTCCATCTCTTAATGGACTCTTTTCACTTGCCTTGGTTAATGCCTTCATTTGCTTTCCTCCCTGTTCCATTCCAATAACTTTGTACTTTATGTCATGCATTTAAATCATAAATCTGAAGGCAAAGGGTGATTTTATTCCTGATTGTTGCAAAACTATTTAGAAGCTTTCCTTGGTTAAAAAGTAAGGGAAAATAGCTCATCAAAACATGCTTGCTTCAGAATCAATCAATGGCCAAGCCTATCACAGAAACATATCCAGAATACATTCATCTGCATCAGGGTTTTCCTCATGCTACTCAAACCTTCTAATTCAAATTCTATACACTTTGAACTTATTTCCTGGAAGGGGAAGGTCTGATTTCAGAACAAGGTGGCCATTGCTCCTTCCTATGATTAAAATGATTAAAATCTTACAGAAGCATGAGATGATAAATAAAAATCTCCAGTGTGTGCTATCCCTTCCTCAGGTACAGCCAAGTATGAAAACCCTGCTGTGAGTACATTGCTCTTCAGAGATTAATAGATGAGAGCAGGCCCTTCTTATGACTACTTTGCAGATATTGAATGGTATATTCTATCATTCTTTTACCTGAAGTCCTTGGCAAGCTTGCATCAACTCCCTTCCTTCCTAATGCAGTTATTCTAGTGCAATATTCAAGCTTCATTATTTATAGAGAGAGGGATTCAATTAGGGGCTATTCTACTTCAATCTGCTGAGATGGGATCTTAGAGAGTGTATTTTTGCTTCCAAGCATTTCCCCACATACAGAAAATCTAGAAGAAATCTGGATAAAGACTCTTCTGGGCATAACTGTTTTCTATGCACAGGAAACTGTTTCCCCCCCTTATTTGTAATTATAGATATGGACAGCATAAGCAAAGAAGCAAAGCCCAAGAATGGAAATAATATCAATGATTTACTCTTCACAGATGATCAGGCATTGATAGCAAGTACAATTAAGGAACTGCAACTTCTTATGTCTATGAACCAAGAATGCAAGATAAATAATATGAGAATCAGTAAGGAGAAGACAGAAGTAATGCCAGTCGGAAGAAAAAAGCAAACCTAAAATATAACAATTGAGGGAACAAGTATAAAATAAGTACCAGAGTTTAAATACTTAGGAACAACATTCACTGAAGGTGGAAAAATGGACAAAGAGATTAACATACGATGCAGTAAGGCAAGTATTGGGACAGCCAGCCCCACTGCTGCAACATAAGGCAGTACCAATCAATACAAAGAAGTATCTCATACAAAGCATATTCATCCCCATCCTATGCTACCAGTGCCAAACATGACACAACAAAACAAAACATAAAAGAAAGTTAGTGAAAGTGAAAGGAAAGTTAGTCACCACAGAAATAAGATGTTTGAGGAAACCTGCAACCAGAAGGGATAAAATAAGGAGTGAAGTCATAAGGGAAAGAATTGGACTAGAACCAAACTTAAACTACATACAAAGACAGCAAATAAAATGGTTTGCTCACCTGGAGAGAATGTCTTGGGATTCCATACTGTACAAGGCATATATAAAAAGAGAAGGTCAAAGAGCATGAGGCAGACCCAGAAGGAGATGGAGAGACAACATTAAAGACACACTACAACAGTATCACATAACACTGGTTGAGGCTGCCAGAAATGCAAGAACCAGAACTTTGTATCTCCCTCAACACCCAAAGTGGTAATAGAGGAAGTAAAGAAGATGAGGTATATTTTTGTGGCCTCCTAAATTCAGATTGAGAATGGCTTTTTAACTGTCTTGAAGCATTCTTCTCATATGCAGCCCAGAGTTGAAGCAGCCAAGTTCTATTTTTTCTGAACTGTTTGTTGATAAACTAGTGTTTTTCATCTTCTCTCAGCAGAAACTTTGTAATTTGCATGTGGGGTTGTGTTGCAGCTGTGACCGATTCAACAATGTAATGAATGAGGTTTACCTAACCTTTATTGACCAAGCTTGGCTGGTGAAGGGACTGCTGGCTCTGCTGTCCATAGTATGATAGTTCAGCTTGCTAGAAAGCAAATTCCTTCTTGCTCAGTTTTGCTTATACCTTTTTGTTGGGCCTAGGTGAGAAACCTGTACTTCAGCTAACATTGCTTTCCTACCTGCTGACACTCTGTGTGTGTGATTTTCACCTTGTGGCATGGCAGCACTTATGGCAGCAGTTTGTTGCAGTGGTGATTCAAACTCAGCTCAAACTTTAGCAAATATTACTAGTACCTTTTAACACTTATGCTGACACAACATGCAGAAGGTCTTTTGGATCTCTGGTAGTTGTAAAGTGATGCCAGTTGAAACTGGACTCCTGTTTCAAGAGCCAGCACCTCTTCCCCCTGACCTACCAATACACTGTGTGGAGTTATTGCTGGTTGAAATAAGGCAGCTTCAGCCAATCTTACTTCTATCAAGATATAATGTGGAGTATTCAGGAGATGACAGTACATGTTCCTGTTCCCAGACTGCCTCTACAGAATATAGAGAAGTGGTGTGGAGTAGGAACTTTACTGGGACTCTGCCTATTCTCCTAAATTAGATTTTGACAAAGGGCTAAATCCACCACTCTACCATCAGAATTTATAGAGTCCTATCCTTTATTAGAGTAGACATTTTCCCCATTGGCAGGAAAATTCATGAGCTTCTGTATTTTAAATTACCCCACAGTAAACTCTTAGAATAGCATCATTCATGGTTATTGAAGACTATTTAGAGAGAGACAATTAGTGTTGTTGTACTTCAAGCCAACTCATGGTTTGGAAACATCACCTTAAACTAGCTATCTGGATGGACCTAAAAGTCTTGAGAACAACATTTTTAGACAGGTGATGTAATTCATGTAATTTGCAATAAAGATTTTCATAAATAATTGAATCTTACCAGTTTATGGGATAGACAGGATTATTTTGTGGATATATAAACATGCAACAGTTTGGAAAGGTAAGTATGAAGAGGTTACCAATTGACATGATTATGTATAGTACTGTGCAAAAGACTTAGGCCACCACCCACTTTGTTTTAGCAAAGTTTTAATGGACATAATTATTTTTTGGTCTCTGTATTAAGATTCAAAAAGAAAATACAGGAAATATGTACACAAAATTTAAACACAATTCCCAGAACAAAATGGCTTCTCCAGGCAAAAGTCTGTATTAAACAGTTAGTACTAAATACTTGCCACTTTAGCCTATGGAAGCTGTTTTTTCGTGTTTTTGAATACTGCATACAATTTTTCTGTACTTTCTGGTTGTATTCTAATAAAGAGACTTGAGACATAATCATGTATGGTCATTATACCATTGCCAAAACAACAAATCTAATGGTGGCCTAAGACTTTTGCACAGTACTGTACTTATGGAATACCATACTCTGCATATATAATAGAGGTGAAAAATGGAAATTACTTCCTATTAGGGGGTAATCTCAAACTCCTAAAAATTTTTAAATGACGGGGAGAATTTTGTTGTTCTGTATATCCCATCATGCTCCATTTAGTACAAAATCAGGGCAAGATACATGCAGGTTTGGAAAAGGAAAATGGAAAAACAGCTGTAAACTTATCGGATTTCCCACTTTCATGTGCTATGGAAACTGGATAGCCATTTCATACAATTGAATGCTATTTTATGAAGAGAGCAGTGTTCTGTAATAGCCATGGTTTAAATAAGGAAAAAGTATGATGGGGAGTGACTTGTATGTTAAAATACAAGTCAGCTTGAAACACATACAGTTTGGTATTTTAAGCAATTGCAGGTGTGGGGCAATGAACCTTCCTCGTAGCTTTTCTTTCTGGTCTGTCACTCAGGTCCCTGTTTCCTTAACTTCCAAAATTAGAAGTAATCCCTGCTAAATTTGTGTGTTTGAACACTAGAGAAAAGAAATACAGAGAAGATTGCAGCAAGTGGAGTCTGGGAAATAGCTGAGTCCTGCTTTTGCTTTGTAAAGTGAACCTTACCACAGTTCCATACTTGGCCTTGTTTAAATAGTAAAATCTTCCATTGTTACTTACAGTTTGGCCTTAAATGACACTTATGGATGCTAAAAGCCAAGTTTCTGCTAGAGAAAGGAAGGAGAGGGAACAGCCAAATGTTCCCTTTTAAAAGAGGCCACTGGATATAAATCTATATAGGGGAAATATTGTAGTAAATGTGAAGTAGTAGCTGTTTATAAGTAGAAATAATAAGGTAAAATATCAAGAGAGGTTTGCTTTCAATTAATTTCAATTAAGGTTCAAAATGTGTTTTTTAAGTAAATAGAATTTGAGATATATTTTCAGGGAAGCAACTTCTAGCAACATAATTTAAGTTTTTATATTCATTATGAGTTAAGTGCTAAGAAATGTAGAGTGACTGTTCTTTGAAACTTTGTATTCTCTTCAGGATGGTGGTACTGCTTTGTTAGCTGCTTGTCAATATGGACACATCAGAGTGGTGGAAACCTTACTAAAGCATGGGGCCAACATATATGATCAGCTTTATGTGAGTTGCCTTGAAACTAAGTATTCATTATTTTAATCCTTTTCTATCAGTGGTGAAAAGTGTTTCCAGGTTTCCATTTTTTTTTTCACAAGAAAAAGATCTTAGAATGAAACTCAGTCTATCTTCTGTAAAATATGGAAATTAAATCCCTTACAGATTTCCTTTTAACTGAAATAAAACATTCTACAAGTGTAGATTGGAAAGAAGGCTGCTAGAAGTTCATTAGACCAAAATCCTTGCATTTAATTATTGTAAGAATAGTTTGGAGATGTTCGAACAGAATTATATTTATTAGAGAAAGTGGTTAATAGCAACATTTATAGTTGTTTAAATTTAAATTTTTAACATATTTTACAGCCTGGAATAAGCAAATACAATGTGAGGTAGGAAATTTAGACTGTATATCCCAAATTTGTACATTAAGAGAGACCAGTGAAAGTAGAGTTGTCTTACTTTCTTCATCAGTCTGTTCCACTGTCAAACAGCTTGTACTGCCAAAAGTTTCTTCTTCTTTCATTGAAAATCCATTTCTTGGAATTTAAAGTTATTTATCTGGGGCTAAAAACAATAAATTTGTTTTAATATCTACATGGTAGTTTTCCAAATAATTGAACATATCTGGAATACCAAATTAACACTCACAGCTTCTCCATATGTTTGCAAAATGAGGTAATTCAGCTTTAGCTTGTTCTTCATGAGATTGCCATGCTATCTAAACTGCTAGTTAGATTCTTTTAATATTTCCTAAGTTAAAAAATAACTTATCTTTACTTAGCAAACAAAAACCTCAGGCTTTTGCATGCCTCTCTACTATAGAGCTGCTTTAATTTATGCTATGCAGAAGTTTTAAAATGGTATAATCTACAATTCAGAACCATAATTTGCATAATACAAAGCAGAGGGGCATCCTTTTAGCAGCTGAAGTTCCACGATTGAGAGTGGTTGAATGTCACACTCAGTTTGTGGGTTGTGATGAAATGCGGGAGGAGAAGACTCCTTTACTCCTAACTTTTAAAAAACATAGCCAAACACAAATACCACTTCTGGTCTTAAAATCTGCTTTTCTATCAGATTTTGGCATAATAGAATGTTGACAACAAATCATTATCCCTGTATTTCAGGGTGACAAGGAGAAGGAATGTATGGATGGCTGCATGCAAACCATGCTGAAAGGAGAGAGAATGGTTCACTGGTGTCTATGGTTAGAGGTCTTTTATGTCTGTCTTTCCAGGCTGTGTAACTCAAATGCAGTAGCCTGTGTAGATGTCAGAAGGAATGACTCTTCACCAAACTTTATCATATGCCAACTGATTTCCATTCCCCTCTGTGTCTGATAAATGATTTAAGATAAACTCTTGGTTTAAATATATATACAGTATATTAATATGAGTAAATCTATGTAACAGAATGCAAATACAAAAATAAATAATACTATACATGGATAATGCAGCATTCCAACCTGCCTCCCAATATGCATATATTTCATCTGATTTCTATACAGATGCAATTAGGTCTTTTTTCCTAAGAAAAACAATATTTAGAAGAATTTTAAAAATCAGCAACTGTAACTTTTCCTGTCCTGCGATAATGTTTGGAAAATATTCACCTGTAATGTACTCTTTATTACACACCTCTATAAAGCAGGTGTGGATAATCTGTTGTGGCGCTTAACATTCAAAGGGAGCTGTTTAATATGAAACGATTATGCAAACTGTGTGAGATTGTCTCATTCACATAAGAATTTTCCCCACTTACTGTTGGCCTTCCCAGACAAGGACAAATATGGCAAAGAACTATTATGAATATTGTATTCCAAGAAATACAAAATGTTTTGCACTTTGTTGCAGTGTTTTACTCTCAAAAGAGATGACTTGAATTGCTCCTTACCTCTAGTCATCTCAGTATCAGTTGGTGATGGAAGTTTGTTTCTGGGCATTCTTGTTCTCCCACTTAGAATAGAACATGAAGTTAAGCTACAATCCTTTAGCCATTAACTGAGCTGTGACATGTAATCACAATATGAACATATCCTAGCTACCCCTTTATTTTGTTGTGTCTTCATTAAGTTGCCTTCATTTTGTCTATAGTCTGTGAGGGGGTTCTGCTTAAGCTGTCCTTGGCTATTCCACTTTTAAGTAGTGTTTTCTCCATGAAGCAGACAAGGTGAATAAAATATGGCACACTATGCCTGTTAGTAGTGCCAGTTACATATAGGGAATATGGACAGTCTGATGCCTATAGATCATTTACTGCTAGTATGGAATAATCCTTCCTTTTTGAAGCACTTTTCTTTGCCACCATTTTTTTTACTTCTTTTTCATCCAAGTATTTGCAACTTGCTAGTTAGCTCCTCTACAGAAGGGGAAGTAGGCTGCTGGGTTTTGTTAAAGCCCTTAAAATTTATTTTATTCCTCTCAATTCTCAGTTTTGACTGGTGTGCATTTTTGCTTTGATGCATGTATACTGTAAAGCAGTAGAGGTTACCTATCAAAATTAATTCCTTCTCCAAGCATCATACCTGCCAATCCCTACATTACTGTCCTGGTTTGCAGGTGGCTTTCAACTGGCAGGTTACCAGAGAGAAGCAGGGGATTTTGCCCCTTGCTGTGTTTAAACTAGTCTGCATTTCCAAAACAACAAATCAGTTACTACAGGGAGGTTGTTTGATAGCATATGGTAGATGAATGATGTTTTTCTTATTCAGCCATTTTGGGAAGAACTGTACTGTATTGACCATAATATACAAAATGTATTCCAGGAATTTAATGATCATCTTACAATGTTACTTTCCTGTTTCCTCTGCTTTTTATATTTTCTTTGAAAGTGGTTAAAAACATCCTTCTCCAATTATTCTCTTTCCCTTTTCAGGAAAGATAAGTTATATTAAATACTTTGTGTGTATCTAGTAAAATATTTAAAAATAATTTAAAAATCAATTTATAAGGTAATTAATAAAACTATGAATAACAATTAATTATATGATTTATTAAATTAAAGTTACAAAAGCAAGATAACATTAATATGCAAACAAGCAGCATATGTCCTTTGATTCAAACTCTTTTTTAATTAGTTTGTTCAGAAACATTCAATAAAAATTAGTCTGATAGTCTTGAAATGTTTGAGGTATTTCAAAGCAATGAACAAACAGAAGTTATCTAAAAACAAGAACCTGATTACCATTTGTTGTGTTTGTTAGGCAGCTGAGCTGAGCTGACAAAAGATTTCTGATTGACAAAATTCCTCTACAAGCAGACCTCAAAACACACTGCTGGAATAATTATTCATAAAGCAGCTATATTTATAGCCAAATTTTTTACAGTGATTACATCTCAAGCTAGAAGAAGAGCATCCTTGTACTTTACTTCTATCAATGTTGCAGAAAGAGACACATTAAATGGCAGAAACTGTTGAATGAATGTGGAAAAGATTCTTAAGTACAAGCAGCATTTTTCTGTCTTGAGGATTAATGGAACAAAGGAAACATTCAATAATTCTATTATGAACATTTTTATTAGCAAAAAAACCTAATTGATTATATGTATATTTCAAATTAAGGATGGAGCTTCTACACTTTTCCTGGCTGCTCAAGGAGGCTATCTGGATTTAATTCGGTTATTACTAACTTCAGGAGCAAAGGTCAACCAGCCAAGGCAGGTAATAGTCAGCACTGTTAAGATACAGATTTTATTTATACCTTCATCTATCACATGCTAAAATTAATCAGCCACATCTTAAAATTAATTAAATTCCAATGGTTGTTCTGACTTTAATATGGAAATTAATGTATTTGATAGAACTTGGATTTCCATGATCCAAGGCTTTCTGCACATTACTAAATTTGTGGTTTATTTGATATTTGGTGATATGTAATGGTATATGAGAATGATCTTGGGATACAAGAAGGATGGTTACAGACTGGACAATTCATGTGAAAAAGATATCTCAGTCCAGAAAAGGAGGAAGGGTGTGGGAAATGTTTCAGAAGAGACCCTCCCTTTTGGACAATAAAAAGAAAGGAGGGGAGAAATACTTTCAAGATTATGTTACTATAAGCTTACAATAAAGTTGGCACTAATCCTCCTGGTTATGCTTCTTGTCTAGACTATTTTGCAGGCCTAATATAATGTTACTCAGATGTTCTTCTTTGAACTACCAATTTTTATTTCTAGAATCCATTTCTCCCAAACAGTGAAGGAGATCATTTTGTCACTGAAAGGTTAAAGAATGCATATAAATTCAAAAAAGCTAAATAATGTTATTGTTTCATTCATCAGAACAGCTAAATAATGTTATTGTTTCATTCATCAGAACAGAACATAGGAAATTTTTGATACAGCTGTATATATCTAGATATAGTATAGCATAGTGCCATTTATTGATTAAGTTATATAAATTACACTAATATATAATGTGATTGCTTAACTACACAGCTCTGATTATACTCCTGATAAATATAAAATATAATATAGCATAAACAAAGCAATAAGTTTGGGACAAATCCCAATATAAGTAAGTAATGTATTCATGTGATTTAATGCCACCTTCTAATCTTAAACTTTTTCTTTAAAAGCATATAAATCTACTATACACAATAATTTAATAACACTAATGGGTACTAGAAATTCTGTTGTTAAGCAACATGGTCATAAGCTATGAAACCTAATAACCATGCCACTTAGCCATGGCAGCTCCAGCAGTCCTGATTGCTATCATTAAATGACAACTGTGTGGGTTCTTAAATGAGGATTTCACATGATCATGACTTCCAACTTCCTGCCAGTTTCCCCATTGACTTTGCTTGTGGTAGCTAGCATATAAATTTAATAAATAAATAAATAAATGTGTCTAGGCCGCAGTGGCCATAAATACAAGGTTTGGTCTTAATTAACATTCGTTCACGCCATTGTAAGTTCAAACAATTGCTAAATGACTAGTCATTTCACAATGGCACTGTATATGCCATTCGGTAGGTGTATAAAAGTCTTAATTGTATATTTTATTTACTTATGTTTCCATTATGATTTATTTTTGTATTTTCTTTGTTTACTTCTCTGTGTACCCAAATTCCATATATATTTTTCAGACAAGTTTAAGATG
>JANHZU010002277.1:137690-153008 GCA_032468055.1 Acrochordus granulatus | reverse complement strand
GAATGATAACTTGCATGGTATATAATCTATAATATATTTACATCTCCCATATCTTGCCAGCAGAGTAGAGAGTAACAGGATACCCATGTAAACAGATTCACCTGCAAAGATTTGTTTTTTCTTGCTATGATCTTCATGAGATTGGTAAATGATAAAAAGTTATTTTTAATCCAACACTTCATATTTTGAGAATAATTATTGTTTTGTTCAATTTCCCTCATTCTGCACCTACACATTCAGTAGGATGAACTAGAATGAGAGAATAGAAATTTTTAGGTAAATAAATGGAACCTAGCATTTCTGACTCTAAATTATTATTCATATTTTGAAATGGGGATGGCTGTGATAAACTTTTTTTCTAGGCATCCCATTATTTAAAAGAGTTCCATCTCATGTTTCTACTACCTCAGTGTTTTACATGTATATAAAATACTACTCTGTGCTCCTTTTTGCACATATTCATATGACTAGCTCCAAAATGTGAGGCGCGGTGGCACAAGCAGTTAAGAGCTTGGCTTGCTGGCTGGAAAGTTGGCGGCCCGAATTCAAGACCCGGCATTGCCATGCAGCAGGGCAAGTGCCTGTTGTTCCATCTCAGCTCCTACCCATCTAGCAGTTCAAAAGCACACAAGTGCAAGTAGATGAATAGGTACCGCCCCTTCCAGCGGGAAGGTAATAGTGTCCATGTGCCTTTGGCATCTAGTTGTGCTGGCCACGTGATCACAGAAGCGTCCCAGGACAAACACTGGCCCTTCGGCTTGGAAACAGGAATGAGCACCATACCCTAGAGTCGGTCACGACTGGCAGGGTCACATTTACCTTTACCTTAGCTCCTAAATGGCTGGTACAAATAATTATTGCCGAAACCACCTTCTTTCTCCATCTCTTCTTGCTAAACAACTTCAGTTATAGTTTTCTTAGCATCATGTTATTTTTATTCTGTTAGAATTCTAGTTGCTTGGAAAAAATGGGATAAAAAAACTTTAAATCAAAGAAAAGGTGGTGTAGTGGGAGAAAGAAGATCCAGAGACAGGAGGTCAGGTTTTCTGCTTGTAGTTGTGGTCAGTTATAAATGTGCAGGTCACAAAATGTATAACAGAGGCTGTACATTTTATATTTTTGAGCTGTCTGGCTTTTCTCTCCCCTTCCCCTTTTGCCTCTTCTGTCCAAAAACCGTAACTCACTGTAGATTACATAATGGCCTCTTTAGGGAACAGAGGATTCACCTGATTGTTTTGAGTGGGAAAGAAGATGCCAAAGTGAATTAATAATGGCTGTGTTACACAAAAACCCAATTAAAGGGAAATGACATTTAGCCGAGAAAGAACAGTGAGTTCCAGGCTGGATAAATTTTTATTCCCATCACATACCAACCAGTTATTGCTTTTCCAGAGTTGGCTTTAGTTCCAGTCATGAGAAAGATCACACCAGAATCTAACCAGTGGCAGCAGAAATACTCTAAAGGATTGGTGACGCATTTTCCCAAGCATTGCTGGATGCTAGCAGTAAGACTACTGATATTAGTATTATGGAATAGAATAGAAGACCAAACACTTTGAAAACTGACAGTTCAGTTAAGCATGTAGGGATAGAGTAGAGATTGGTCCCATAGGTGTCCATGTCAGTTCCACAACTGTTCTGGCTGGCCGGGTAAAATCTCTAGCAGAGTCTCAGAATTCAGTCTTTTCCCCAAGTCCTGAGCCAGATTTAGGAACAGCCTCTGCTTTAAGGCAAGGAGGATTTCCCCACCCTATTGCCTCTCTCAACATTCTGTCTGAGTCTTCATTGTGCTACCTGAGTTGTACTGTGAAATATTTTGGCTCCCTGGCAAATAGCATTGCTCAGATCTGCTCCAACTTGGATTCCAAATGGCAGGTCTGGTCCAGGTGCCTGGAGCTTGGTTTTGTGTCATGACTGAGATGAGTCTGAACCAGTGACTCATGAGAAAGTGGACAGGGTCCTCTGTATTATTAGCTTAGCCACCTGTGTGCTGGCTCCAGGTCCCTCCTTGATCATGAAAATGATCAGGGAGATGAACTAGGTTGGGTCCATGTTGTGGTATCTGTCTCTTTGAGGGGAAATTTGTGTTCATCTTTAAAAGAGACAATGGTATGCCCCCCCTCCAAGGCTATTCTTAGATGCAATAGTTTTAGATAACTATTACCCTATCTCCAATCTTCTTTTGAGGGGAAGGTTGTTGAAAAAGTGATCACACTGCAGCTACAAAGGAGCCTGAAGGAAGCCTAGAAATTAGATCCACTTCAGTCAGGCCTAGATTTAGTAGAGACAGCCTTGGTCATGCATGTAAATGACATGTGGTGGAGCCAGGATGAGTGATGCAACTATCTTTGTGCTCCTTCATATCTCAGTGGCTTTTGATATCAACAGCTATGGTAACCTTCTGGATTGGTTCCAGATAGGAGTAGGGGAGACATTTTATAGCAGTTCTTTCCCTTTCTTCATGCCAGTTCGAGTTCACTTCTATTTTTGGGGGGAGAAGTCATTTCTAGGCCACAGACTATCTTTCTCCTATTCAATATGTACATGAAACCACTGGGTGAGGTAATCTACCAGTTTGGAGTTCCTATCATTAGTACACTGATCATATATAATTATATTTTCTGACTCAAAGCTAGCCAAGTGAGCTGCTAGGGTCTTGCTTAAGTGCCTGGAGGCTTGGGCTCCTACTGTATTGGCATTCTGAAGGGTGTCAAACCTAGCTGTTCTCCCTGGGCTTGAGGTAAAGTGGCAGGACCCCACTCTGCTAGATGTTAGATGTTGGGGGGGCTGGGTCTATCATGTTCATCATCTTGTACTTCTTTCTTTTTCTTTTATTCTAGTTTGGTTTTATTATCTGTTGTTTCTATTACATTTTTTTCATATTGTCTGATGCATTGTAAATTGCCCAAAGTCATTTGGAGTTGGGTTTCATCAAGTTGAATAAACACATAAATACAAATATTAGATCTTCGTGCCCATACTACAAATTGGAAATCCTTATTCTAGCTAAAGGAAATAAATATATATCTACACTGGATTTGAGGATGACAGGAGAAAATCTAAAATGTCTCAGGAACTGAGATAGCCTTCACTTCCATGCCAAGGATGCACATCCAGTGGAAGGATTTGTTTCCTCCAGGACATAGCTTGGTGAGAAATGATTTTTATGTGCCATTTGGACTTCCATGGTTTATTGGAAAAAATTGGTATACCTAATGGAAATAATTCTGTTCTCTGCCAAAACTCAGCAGAGCAGAAGCCAGCAGTTCTGCCCATCCTTAATTATATTATAACATGACAAATGAATTTCAGTGGGGTTTGATTGGTTAGCAGATTTAATGCAGTATTTGCAAGCATGATTGAAATGATGATCAAATAGTCTTGGCATGCATTTCTAGCCCACCTAGTCATTCTTCCCAAAATTTACTTTTACTTTTGAATATTTTTTCCCACATTTGAAGTAGTCAGGAATATCTGCTTGTCAAAACACCTAAGAAGTTCTTGAAGATTTAAAACAAAACTGTTAAGTGGAGGTGGGTTGCATACCCAAATTCTTATTTCATGGCTAAATAATGTGATATTTTAGATTAAATATAAGAGTATGTTTATACTTTAGAGAATACACTGACAAGATGGGTAGTTTGGGGCTTTTAGGCCCCTTGAATCTGGTGATTTTTTTATATTTAATTAATCTTTGATGTGGTAGCACTCCCCCAGACACAGCTGGTGAACAATCTGAGGGGCCCTCCTGGACTAATAGCTCCTGTTCAAAAAGGCCTTTACAAGGAATTGTCTTGAGTGCAGGTAGCACCTATTCCTGGATCAGAAGACTCTATTGACAATCATTCATGCCTTAGTAATTTCCTGATTAGATTACTGCAATGCACTCTGCATGCAGTTGCCCTTGAAGATCACTCAGAATCTTCATTGTGTACAATTCTGATCACTCAGAATGTGGCAGTGCATACAGTTTTGGATGCTCCAAAACACTGCTGCTTCATGAGCTACATTGGCTTCCAGTATGCTTTAAGGTGCAGTTCAAGGTTCTGGTTACCACTGTTAAAGCCTTATGTGTCAGACTTGTAGGATGGTCTATCCCAGAGGGTTTGTGCCATTCCATCAAATCCAACTGGGAGGCATTCTTTGCCCTAATGCCTGCCCTATAGAGCAACCTCCATCCTGGAATTCAAATGTCCCACACTAGCTTGATCTTCGAGAAGGCTGTTAAAACCTGTCATTTCCCCCAGTCATTTGAGCCACAGTGTTAGGAGAACCCAAGATGTGTGTGTTTGTCTTTATGGAATTGTTATGTAGCATCCCAATTATTCTTTCTTGCATTGGATTATTTTAATTGGTTATAAGTTTTTTTAAATATTGTTTTCGTATGGAATGTTTGCCACCCAGACACATATATGTAAGATTGGCAGGTATATAAATTTTCTACTTAAGTACTTAATTTTCTTATGTCCTGCTTCATCTCTTTCACAGAGACTACACATTCTATTTTTATGGGTCAAAGGTGATCAAGTTCAAGAAGGGCATTGGCTTTAGGAAAGTTGAGAGAAAACCTAGTTCTCCCTAGAGTATTTGTAATGCTTCCTGATTGTAAACACAGCAGTTTCCTATATTTGAACTTCTCTTTTGTGACCATCCAAATTATCAAAGGAGCTACAGACACTTAAAAATGGTTGATTTTTATTATTCTTTCTGAAGATGATAAAGTTGGAATACCTTTGTCTTCTAACTTTGGAAAACAAGTGAAAATATGACCAAAAGTATTTTTTTTCTTTGATGTTTTCTTCTAGCATTTGTCCTCCAAAATGCTGCATTGGACAAGGTGGTAAAATGCTGGATAGGAAGCTAGCATTTCAAAGCCAGAAGGATTTGCTGGTGAGATAGGGCAGCCCAATATATTTCCCAGTAGGAACTGCTAGGCAGCTATGGAAGCAAATGTGGGAGCAACTGAGCCAGCACTATGCAATTGCTGACTATGTAAGATGCTTTACACCCACCTGATAGAAGGCCAGAGGAAATATAACATTTATGGCACAGGATTTCTTCCAGGAGAGAGAGAGAGAAGTTGTACAATGAGATACATCATGGTGTATTGTTATACTGTACCTGTACAGTTATTAGTAGTATATGTACATGATCTGAAAGACAGGACAGGAGAAAGCTAATTCCTTATCTAATAAGTGAGATGCTGTTTTGCTTCGTACAGTAAATACATACATTGCAAATGCTAGAAACTTAGCTTGATTGGATAGAAAATAACTACTTCCATCCCATAGGTACCTTAAGAGATTGATTTTGATATTGCTTTAGTTTGCTTTGGCCATATGAGCTGACTCAGTTTCCCACAGTCACAGGATGACTTTAGGCTTATAGCCTCTTGCCCCTCTCCTTTAATCATTGCTGAGTGGCACCCCCTACTTGCCTTTGCTTTCCAGGCTGTGTCTTCTCTGCTGCTCAGAAACAGGCTCTTTCTTTAAAATATGAAGTAAAGCACTGTGTGAAGAAGCTACACAACAGAAAGAAGACATGTCAATAAAACTTAGGCAAAAAATCATGAGAAGTTAACCTGCTCCTTGAAACAAGCAGCAGGATAACAGATCCCGCTCAGCTCCATTTCTGAAAAGACCCTGTTAAATAAATTAGCAACAGGCAAAAAAGCAGTAATATTTTACTTTAATTTGTAGAAGTGGAAGAAATATAGCACAGAGATTTCTTTACCTTTCTATACCCTCCTACAGCATTTTATACAGGTTTTAAATATTTATTTTACATAGACAGACTTTAAAACAATAGGAGAAATATCATAGAAATACCAGCAGAAAGAACATTCTGAGGTGATTTTGACAGTTAAAACAATGATTCGCAGTACTTACTGAGATACAGGCATTTAACAAAGCTTGACAAGGATAGAGAGGAAGAATTGTATTTTTGTGATCAGCTAAGTGTCAGTCTTGAATTGACTTACTTAATTTCTTCAGTGATAGTTGAAAGATCCAGTATTGTTGAAGATGCATGGGAATAATAATGGAAAAGCGGGGAGAGAGATTCAAGGATTGAGGATAAAGCAAGCCATGAGTAATACAAAGGGAAATGAGAAGAGGCTTTATTTCTTAAAGCTACAATAACAGATAATGTACTGAAATGGCATTACAAAATGATGCTAACAGAGAAAGGCTACAGGAACATTTCCATAATAGCTTCCTGTTACAATTAGGGCACTCCAGTCTCCAGTGTTCATGCAGTGAGGTTGTCTACTTTCTCACCAGTGCTTTCTCTCCTTTTCCTTCCTCTTTGTGTTTCCATTGAGGAAGAAAGGGCAGTGGAGGAGAAGAGAAAATAGACAGCTGGAGGAACCCATGACAGATTTGGTTGCTTGGTTCTTGAGCTTGAATTGATGCTTCTGCTATTCCTTATGAATATAGAGAGGAAGACCAAGGACAACGGAGAAATGGAGATGACCCACCAGCACAATAGTACTTGACCCTTTTATTGTGATATCTCCAGGATGGAAAGTTAGAAAAAAATAAGTATGTTTGCAATAGAAGTCAAATGGCAGGTTAAATTTAAGTATCAAGCTCTTTTCTGGAGTCTGTTGAAAGCAGGTCATGTGGGCCATACATAAATTGCTGAAAGGTTTGTATTAAAAATATCAGTTTTCTCAGGATTATGCTGAGCTCTTGAAGGATGTTTGCGTTCCCTTGATTCTAACACATTCACTTGTGTTAGAATAACAGACAAGCACTAGCAAGACAAGTTCAAACTTCTGTTTACTAGAGAATCTCAGTGGGTATTTATGAGATAGTTACTATTTCACTGCCTACCCGACTTTACAGGGTGGTTTTGATGAAAAATGAAGTGGTAGAAGAGAGAAACTACTGAAATATCCTGCCTTCTACTTCTTCTCTTTGTCAAAAATAAATGTGGGAAATAAATATATGACAGAAACAACATTAAGAAAGTTCTTGTTCATATCTGAGGCTTTACAATTAATTGCTATTCTCACATAAAGGGGTTGGGTTGAAGTCATGATGTATGATTACATCCCTTCTGCCTTTTGGAAGGAATTTGGATCCTCATGGAAATTGGCTGACTGCTACATAGGAATCTATTTTCCATTTTCAAATTCTCACTAAGCCTCAGATTTTTCACCTTTGTATGAAGCATGCAAGGAAGCCATTAATTTGCTTTTCCCTCTGGCTGAATAGAGGTCATAATGAATTGATGCCCTGATTGGCCAGTTATATCTCTAATGAAAATGAACAAACACAAGAGAAAGTAGAAGAGGCACAAATAGCCATTCTGCCCAAATGGCCACTTCTGCCTTCATGATTAAGCTAAAGTTTAATTACTTCCCCAAAGAATAAGCTGCTAAGAAAAGAAATTGGATGATCCCAGTGATCATATCCAAAATTGTAGACAGGAAATTACAAGGGCCTGATTGTGCATTGCAGCATTTTCATCCATTCCTGTTCTTTCACTAGTACATGATATTTACAGTTTCTCACTAAAAACAATGCCATTCTATTTGCCTGTTAACAAAGAAACCATTCATTCTGGTTTTTATTTTTTAATAAAGAAAATGGAAAAGGATAGCCACAATGGAACCAATTTTGCCTAGATAATTGCAATATTTATAAGATGTTTAGGTAATTGGCCATCTCTATAAGATAAATAGGTATTATATTCAGGCAATATAATTAGGATCAATAAAATACCCACAAAATCAAAAAAAAATTGATCAGTGGGTTTTTCCATCAAATGAAAGATAATATAGGCTGGGAGACAAAAATACTGACATAACAGGTATATTTCAACTAAAGTTGGAAACAAATCTAAGTAACTAGTTCTACAAATGGGGTATCACTCATTTTATAAGTTAGGAGAGTATAATCCATTTGATTCCATTATTCTTCCTTTTCTCAATCTTAAGTTTCTGAAAGAGCAAATTTCATGACTTGAACATCCTTCAGCTTCCCCCTTTTTCACCCTCTTATCTAACTAAGAAATATGGAAATCTCAAAATGTGCCCATAATTTTGTATAGTCCCCATAATTTCACACTGGCAGGGCATGGTTTCCATGAAGATGTTGAAGTTCCATTGGTGCAGATCATTATGACATTGTAGGTTCAGGGACACAATGGAAGGGACAATACTCTGTGATACAGAGGCCAAACCTCCCCCTATTGGAAAAAGAATTTGTTACAAAAGTAAATTATATAGAAAATAAATGTTGTACTTTAATAAATAAGGATGTAATTTCTTATTATCTATAGTATCTTTATTTTGTATGCTATAAATTCTACCTTAAAATCTGTTTTGGTAGTCCAAGGATCTTACCTTACTACTTTATATATTCCCAAACTTTCTTGGTTCACAGCACCCATAGTGTCTTGGTAATTTTTTTATGGTGCCAGTAGTCCCAAATTGTGAACTACTTTGAGCTAGTAGTTTGCAATCCTGTGACAGCCCTGTGAGCTCACTACAACATCCCAGAGCACCCTGGCATATATGGAGCTATGACCCATACTGTGTATATATTATTATTTATATTGTTCTATATCTATGCATCTTCTTTCTATATGCTTGGGTTATCTTAGTTGTATAGTAGTCTACATTAGTTTTCTCTTAACTTTACCCTCTATTTCTGTCTAACACTTATTTCCCAATCTAATCTCTAAATACTTTTTTAAAACATTTTTTTCATAGAGGTTTGTCCTCCAACCCTCTTTTTCCTGCTAGTGAATTCTTGGAAGCACAAGTTGGAAATTATCAATTAATTAAGCCTTGGCTGCTCACCCAGCTTGAGCATGTAAGAGAGACAAGGAGACATACACACACCAGTTCCAGGCCAACCACTTGCTTGATTTCCTGCCAGACTGGCTTCTGTTGAGATACCGATGGAACTGCCTTTGGGCTAGATTACTGCTGCTTCAAGTTATCCACTGCCTGTTCTAAGTTTGGGGTGTGAGAAAATTTTGCCCTGATGCTCACAATCTCAGTATTGCAGGCTGCTGGGAATTGGTGCTCCTAAACCTTGCCATTGCTGTTGCTGCCATTGACCTTGGATTTTCAATATCTTCATCTGCCTTCCTCCAAGCTGATGCCAGATATTTTCTCACTGTTTTCCCAACATAATGCTATTCTTTTGCATCTAACTTAGATGGCTCACCATCTCTGAATATCACTTGCTAATAGAAGATAATATTTGTAGCTCAGAGTTGAATTGTGAGTCCTAGGTGCTCTCTGAGCACCTCTCTGAATTTGGTTGTTCTTGCAGACTTTTCATTGCCAAACTAGGTAACATCATCAGGGTGTTGAAGTTACCTATTTGATAATGAAACATCTGCAAGAAAACAACCAAGTTCAGAGAGCAGCTAGGACTCCACAATATCACTTGCTTCTGATACTGCTACTTTTTCCTCATATATCAACCCAGCCTTCTCTTTGCCAATCACAAGCAACCCCAACTATGTTGTCTCCTTACCATGGTCAGAAAAGTTAGGATGTATATGCAGGACAATCAGGGCATGATACAGGTAGTCTCAGCATCTCGGCAGCTACTCATGCCAGGAGCCACTTTTTTCCATATTCTATGCAATTAGGTGTCAGGAAGGAAATAGTGGTAGTTAGATGTCCAAATTTAATTGAGAAAAAAAGAGAAACAGATGTTGCTGAAATTAAAAATACTATTATCATTTTATATCAAATAAAACAAAATTCAATTCCATACTGGAGACTCTAGAAATCTTGTCCAGAACTTTGGTCTTTTTTAATGTGCGAGGAATTGAGCAGGGACAGAGTTCAGTGAGTGAATAGAGATACTGATAGGATTGGAATGTCCTGAAAAAAGCATTCCAATTTATAAAAATTGGGTTGGAAAGACAATTTGGCAGTTGTCAGGCACATGCTTTTTACATTCATATTGTAGACATTCAGCAAAGAGAGAAGTCCTTGGCAGAAGCCTGGAATAGACTGACTAAAATATATAGCTTAAGTATATTGTCATGAAGAGATGCATCTTAAAGAAGGTCTGTGTGCATTTGCAGATAGGCATTTTCCCTAAAGTGATACATTTATTATTGCTTTTTATTAGATTTGTATCTGAGATTTTCAATTGATATCCATCACTCAGATTAAAAACAATAAGACTAGCAGCACTGATAAATAATAAAACCCACCATACACATATCCTGATGTGCATGTGAGAATGTATAAATGCTTGAATGCAATGGGTATTTGATCTATCTGTTTACCTTAGGAATGTGTACTCTGATATGTTTAGCATGCAGGTGTGTGTGAATTTAGTTTACTGTACTCGGTACCAAAATGATGAGTACAGCACAAATGAAATGAGTGAGGAGAAAGATTACATTATTGTGTTGCTTGAATGGTAAGTCAATTTTTGAAACTGTTTTTCTAGCCTCAGGGCAGTCAGCCTTATGAATTAACAATTGGCAATTTTCCCCAAACGAGGCTGGCACAGATATATGTCCCTGGCAAGCACTCTTAATCGGTTATGTTATTATTGTTAATTCCTTGTCTTCCTTTGCTTTCTCCTTTCATTTTAGAATTGCTCAGAAAAAGAGAAAAAGAGGGAGGGAGGAATATAGACATACAGTAGATATAGATATAAAATATTCAAGCCCAACCATCTGTTCTAGGGTCAGGTCAAATTCTGACCAGACCAGAGTCTTCTCAGAAAATTTGTTGACCAGTGATACCAAGTTGCTGTCTGAAATACTTTTTGCCTCTCAGTGATTATTGCAGAGGTGAGGTATTTATTCATTTTGATTTAAGATAGACTAGTAAGGAAAGAGTTAAGTTTTCATGGAAATATTGCAATACAAATTGGAGCTTATTTCTTGTCAGTGCTCTGTTCATATTTCAGGATCCAGAAATAGCCACACCCGCAAGTTAGAGATCAAAGGAGGGGTTCAAATTATTTTATATTCCGGATGTGCCTCTATGGGTTATTAAAAAGCTAAGCTTTAATGCAATAACCACATAAAAGAAGGAAGACCTATTAGTGAGATTTACTTTTAATCTATATAAGATTACATTTTCAAGTATTCATATAAGTTAGGACTGAATTTTCTAACAGCTCACGGGCTGCATGTCCTCTAGGCTTTTTTCTCACTCTTTCCTCTGCCCTGAGTGTTCCCAGAGTCAGGGAGCTGAAAATCTACACCAATCAGTGATTTTCAGGTTGTGGGAATTTTTCTGATTTAAAAACATAAAATAAGGGGTAAAACAGGTGTGTTAAGCCTCTGTTAGGTGCAATTTTTTGTAGCATCCCTTACAACTTCACACAACAGAGAAAGATTTCAGTCTTGCCCCTCCAATAAAATCATTGTGTTCCTACCAGGCTTACTGCAGCTTCAAGAAATGCAGCACACTGACCAGAGAAAGTTGTTTATTCCTAGTATAAGATTTATGCCTAATCTTTGCAGCAGTCATAATCATGGATTTGCATGCACCAATAAGTATCTATGAATATGGATTCAGAAATATGAGGATTAGAATACTGGTGGTTTCCATGGGGGAAGGAGAGTTCAACAACTTCATTGCTGATACAACTGGGGGATCGAAGTGCTACTCTTTTTCAATGCATCTTTCTCACACACATACACACACATCAATATAATAGCAAAAACAATAAAACACATGGAAACAGAAAAGCAAAACAGAGCAAATGAGGCTTGACCTATCAACAATAGATTCATACAAATAACAACCTCCACCACCTCCTTATCCCCATGCTTGGAAAACAGCCAGGTCTTAAGAGCTTTTTGGAAGGCCAGCAGGGTTAGACAATCTATTCTCAGGTGGGATGGTGTTACAATGGGCAGGTGCTGCAATGATGACACTCTTTAATTAATAGGACCCAAAGGATTCTGCCACATCTGATGGGGCAAATAAAAACAGTCAGGGGATTTGATATATTTAGGCATTTTTTCTGTATTGCTGAGGAAAAAACGCTTTATATAGATGTGGGAATTAGTTTTGTTAGAAAGTATTTTCAGAAACCAGCCAGTAGTTTGCATCCTAGGTTTGGGAAGCCTGAATCCCTTAGCCCTTGTGGAAGTCTTTCTACCAGGATGATTTGTCCATCTCATGGTACAGAGGACATATGAAGGAGTAGTACATCATGAGTGTGCATCACAACTTTTGTTCCTGCAAGGACTTCCAAATGATTTTCTGCAATCTAAATAGTCTTTGTTGCTTCTCAGTGTGTAACCGTGGTGTATGAGACAATCGGGTTTCTGTTTTCTCTCTTCCTATTCTATTGCACCATTCAGCAATGTGCTATATGACAACTGTGTTTTCTCTTCCCTTCTGTGCATGGATGTACAGTGTTTTCCAAGGTAGTTTTCCAGGTTATGATTTCTAACTGAGCAGTCAAATATTATAGCCTATTGAAATGTCTGGGCCCAGAGAACTGAATGAGAGTTCATAAATCATTGGCAAAACAGAAAAACTTTAACTGCTTAGCTGGTCCTCAGCCAAAAAGTCTGTTGAGCTGACTTGCCATGTTTTTCTTTCAACTGAACTGTCTTGATGAATAACAGCTGATGATCTGGCTGTTTCCTTTGGGAAAACAGCTGCTTCTCTTGAGTCAGAGGGATAACCAACGGTTCTGGATGGTGATCTCAGTGACTGCACTTGAAATTATCCCAGATAGAGTTGGCTCATATTTCTTACCAATTCCCATTCTGCTTAGTGATTAAGAGATTAGGAGAAAAGCCTTTCAATGTTCACTTTGTTAAATACTTACAGGTTTCCCTATCATTCCTTATAGCCATGAGTGAGATGTTCATTTGGTTCATCAAAATCTTTTTGATCAGGATCTCACTTGATCTCCCCATCAGCTTCTTTATAGTTTCTGTGCTGCAGATGCCTTGGATCAGCATCAGTCTAAGCAAACTGTGACTCCTGATCAACAAATCTAGCTTTCTGTTATTGGTTTCATTTCACTCATGACAGCAAACAGTCTGGCAATTACTTTTCAGAAGTTAGTTCAAACTTACAGTTTTCAGCATCACTTAGAAGGTTGTTTGCCTGATCATTTAGGGTGCACTCTTGCTTTCACTTAATTGTTCTCTGTTGCATTCAGTGGTGCCATAATCACACAACAAAACCTAACTATTCTGTCTTATAAAGATACCTTGCTCAATGCATGATATGTGGCCAATTTTAGAACACTTTTGTGACCAAATAAAAGAGAAACAGTAATCAGAGAAAAACAAGAGAAATGAGAAGAATAGAAAGTATAAGGTAAAGCTAATAAGTGTGTCTAAGGAAATTATATCCACACCATCAAAATGATTAGTTTCTGAAAATCAAAATTGAGAAATATTCACCACAAGCATAATTACATCAGTTCTAATATTTCAAATTGTTCATGTTGGAGAAATCTAAAGCTACCTTGACTGAGGAATACATTCCACATTGTCATGAGAATAAGAGTTTATGAATAATTTCCCAGGCTGTATCAGGCCACATGGTATTTTCAGGCTATATGGTATCTTCCAGATAAAAGATTCAGATATTTTATTGCCAAGCATGGTTAGACATGCAAGGTATTTGAGTCAGTATACGTGCAAAACAACATTAAATAAAATAATAATATAATCAAATAAATGAAATTATGTATTAAACAGTAAAGTGTGCATCTGAAGTATTCAGCCAGTAGAAAAGCAGTATTATAAAGTGTAGAATTAGAATCATGATTTATTATTTTATTTATTTATCAATCATATTTCTATGCCGCCAATTTCCAAAGACTCTTGGCGGCTTACATAGGTTAGTGATTATACTTTTTTTAAATTTTACCCCGCCCCCCTTGGCTGGCCAGCGATGTTCATTTCTGGGGCATCCTCTGAGACTCCTGCTCTGCCCCTGGGACAGGTGAGTTTTTCGCCCCAACTTCGGTGTTCCGTCACGCCGAGTTGCTCCTCCATCGATTTGCTGACCAGCAATTTTTTCCCTCCAAAGGAGGTCCCCATGAATCTACTTGCATTTTCATGTGCTTTCGAACTGCTGGGTAGGCAGGAGCTGAGGCAAGGGATGGGTGCTCACCCCGTCATGCGGAGCTTGCAGATCGAAACTGCCAGAGTGCTGGCTATTTCTGGACAACATATCTGGCGGCACTAATCCGCTGCACCACTGCACCTCTTATTATAAACATGTATACACCTTAGTACTTCTGGATTTAGAATTCTTTGCACTTTGTGTCCTGTTATATATTATGAGTCAAGTATTTATTTGAATGATGGCATGGGGGGGAAAACTGTCCCTGCGTCTGCTTGTTTTAGTGTGCAATACCCTGTAGCACTGTTCAGAGGGAAGAGATTCAAATAAAACCAGGATGAGAGGGTCTGCAGATATCTTCTCCATCCTTTTCTTGGCCCATTCAATATACAGGTCCTCCATGGAAGGCAGGCTAGCTGCAACTATTCTCTCTCCAGTCCTGACTGTTTGTTGGAGTCTGTTCTTGTCCTGCATGGTTGCTTTACCGAACCAGACAGTTATAGATGTATAAAGGATAGACTCAATGATTCCTCTGTAGAACTATATCATCTTGAGGCAAGTTGAACTTCTTGAGCTGACACAGGAAGATTTATTTATTTATTTATTTAACACATTTCTATGCCGCCAATCTCCAAAGACTCTTGGTGGCTTATAATCATTAGACATTTTATACATTGTTTATTTTTACTAACCCCCCCCCCTCTGGCTAGCAATGTTCATATCTGGGGCATCCTCCACAGTTCTCCTGCTCTGCCCCCGGTAGGAGAGAAGTCTAACTCTGACTCGCTACTCAACTCCGACTCGCTGCTTCCGTCATAGCCAGCTGAACATACCACTGAAGTGGTACCCATTTATCTTATGACCTGTTTACGTGCTTTCGAACTGCTGGGCAGGCAAGAGCTGGAGGTGAGTGATGGGAGCTCACCTCGTCATGCTGTGCTGTGGCTCAAACTGCCAGAGTGCCAGCCATCTCTGGTCGACACAACTGGCGTCATTAAGCCATTGCACCATCACACTTCCTTTATATACATCCTCTGATGTACCTTCTTAATAATAGTGCTCATGTTAGCCATCAATTGCAAGTCTTGAGAGAGATTATAGAGCCAAGAAACATGATGGACTGTACTGCTGATACCATGTTGCTCAGTATGGTAAGAAAGGATGAAATAGGAGAACTCTTCCTAAAATCCACTATCATTTCCACAGTTTTGAGTATATTCAGCTCTAAGTTGTTTCAACTGCCCCACAGTCCCATCTGTTCACAAACTCAA
>JANHZU010002277.1:112597-122958 GCA_032468055.1 Acrochordus granulatus | reverse complement strand
GGTTGAACCTCTGGCAGAGCTCTCATCTTCATTAGAGCACACAAGCCCCCCAACCACAGCAAGGTGGTGCCTCACTGAGGGGGGTCATAAATTATAGAGAGACATAAAAATGTGAAACTTCCACAATACAGAAAACAGCCATCTAGTACAAATTCCTGGCTATACATTTTAGCTATTTTTATAAAATAAGAAACAAATAATTTCTTCATCCAGTTTCTTTGAATGCTACATCTTCTTGGAGACTTCAAAACTTTTCTAATTTTTTTGTTGAGACAAACATTTCTATTCCTTACTCAATTGTTTTTCCGTGCATTTTAAAATAACTGAATTTTTTCATGGGAGGGGCTGAAGTAATGTGAGTCTGTACATGACAGATAGCCACCTCTCATTCATAGAGCTGTTGATTGTGAGAGTGAGTCTTTCATCTCGTCATCGGCTATTTCACATCTATCATATCACAAGATCTGTCCATTGAAATAATTTTTACTTTACTGGTTGATTGCCTTCTATCATTTTAAAACTATATTGGATGTGTTTGCAAATGTACATCATCCAGAATCACTTTGAGTTGATCAGTCTATAAATTCATAATTATTTTAGACCAAAAAAAACCTTCAAGGACATATTCTGGAGCTGAGGTCCAATGAATTTTAGATGACATTAACAACAAGTCTTTGTATAATAAACAGAAACATGGTGATCTTCCAGATATGGCTGAACTATAATTCTTAAATTCCCTCTCTAACTTGTTGTATTAACTTGTATTTAAGCATTTGGAGGGTTGCAGGTTCCTCATTTTAGTTTATCACTTATAAGGCAAGAATTGAAGTCAGTGCAAATAAGTATTCTAAACACAGTAGGTTTGAAAATATAATTGTCAGATCACTACAATAACAAAACAAATAGCACCCCCACAGTGACTAGATTCACAAGCAATCTGCAATTAAGTTAATTGTTTTTGGAACAGGAACATTATGTGCAATTGAGTTTCTTAGAGATAATAATGCTCCTATGATGCACAACTATTATTTGAAATTGCATTGCAAAACATCATGACCAGTTTTGCAGATAAGTGCCCCAAATATGCAATGGGATTATGTAGGAAGGCAGAGATTTCTATAGAATAAAATAAATGTGTGCGCATGTTCTAGCCTAAGGTTGGCACTATATCAATATCTGATGCCTTAATGGATAGTGTTAATGTTTGCAGAGATAGGAAAATTAATATGTCTGCTGAGGGAAAATGATATTATTGTCTTCTGCAAGTTTTACCAGCTAAATTTACAGCATCTTTTTGTGTAATATGCTACAATAATTACTGGACATTACTTGTTCCTGCTGCTCTCCTTGGTGCTGAACAATTTCTGTGTTTCATTATTACATCACATACCGTTTTAAAAGACAATAGAACATCTGTTACTTGATTAAAATTGGGGGAGATCAGGGTTGGGACATTTGTATTTGCTTAAAATCTCTTAAGGTTATTTTTGACCTCATAATATGACAACTGATGAATAGCTTATTTACTTACTTTTGCTTGTCTTCATCCAACATCCACAGCACACCGCTCTTTTTCTTACATCTTTTTTTTTTGTACCGCTTGGACTTAATAATAAAAAAAATAAGTATGACATCCAAATATATATTGATCAGAAGAATTTTTTTTAGTGTGAATGTCAGAACGTGCAATGGTTGTTTTGGACCTTATTGTAGGAAGCATTGGGGATTGCTCTGTGAACAAATTCTTTGAAAAATAATGGTGTTTCCAATTATTTCAGCCAGCAAAGAATACAGGCATGATCACTCTTCCTGCATGAGGCCATAAAAAACTCATCTGTTGAGGTCAGGAATGAAACATTCCCAATGAGACACAGTAGCCACAGGCTTTGGTTCATGAAATGGAGAATTGTTTTGCCTCCTGTTGTAACATGTGATACCATTCAATTTTAGATCAGAGGATTGGCCAATCCTGAACATAAAAAGATAACTAATTGCTTTCATTTTATGAGCTGGGCTCTCCTAGGCTGGGCATTTTTCTAGGTATGGTCAAACATAGATATAAAATAGTTTAAATATTTTTAAAAAATACTGTTAGAATATTGCAAAAAGTGAAGGATCATGGATTCACTTTAAGAAGTAGCCATTTAATCCTTAAATATGAAAAGACATGCATGGTAGGGATAGGCTTTCTGCACATACTCTAACTTAATATAATATAGTTTTATTTTCTTCCTACTTCTTTAAAGTATGCAAGACAGATCATAAATCAGAAAAAAACAATAGGAACAAACAATAACAAAACATTCAGTACACAACAAGCTAACTAAGTCTAGTTCCAGATGGTGCATAATCATTCTCCAAAAATCCTCTGGAAGAGTACAGTCTTTGCAACTTTCCAAAAGGCTGTCATAAGTGGGTAGGGAGGATGGAATAAGGTGGACAGGTGACAGCCTGTTATTGTTTGCATTCTCAGATGGCTGTCTATTCTTTGTTCATTTTTAAACAGAGTAACCCTTAAATTCTTTCTATGGATTATTTAATTAAACTTTAATGTAACTATGTTGTCATTGTAGGACAATTGCAATTGGTATAATAGAAATGATGGAAGTATTTTTTCCCTCTTGATTAAGATACAGGTTATAATTTCCAGATCAGTTTGGTTTCCAGTTCCAGATCGGTTTGAAAGTGTGCAAACGTGAGGAAGTAAATAGATGCCACCTCTTCCAGCAGGAAAGGTAACAGCATCCATGTGTCTTTGGCATCTGGTCATGACCAGATGACACATGACCACAGAAGTGTCCTCGGACGAACACTGGCTCTTTGGCTTTGAAACGGGGATGACCACTGCACCCTAGAGTTGGTCACAACTGACAGGGTAAACTTTACTTTTGTTATAGCTGTCTTTCTTGTGTGCAGGTTCCTATACTGGCCAACAGATTGTTGCATTTACCTGTCACATGGCTATTAAAGATGAAGATCCTGTCCAAAAAAAGGTGACATTTTTAATTTAATATTCTAATCGTAGGAAAAATACAGGGAATCAAAACAGTTTAAGAATGTGGGATTCTGTATTTAATTGTCTAACCTCTTTTACCTGGATGAAAGAATCGATCAGGATGTTTGGTCCCACATCCAGATTTTTTTAAAGCCTTTAGTATTTTCTGCCTTGAAGAAACTGGCGAAAGTTTGATAATTTTTTTTAAGGAACTTAATTTTTTTTTTACCCCTAGAAATCTGTATGAAATGAAAAGTGCATTGCATGGGCCAATTGCTCAGGGGATTGCATATTAAGTCTGCGGTTCTGGTATCCTTTAATTTCATAGCAGCAGTAGCAGCTGGTCTCAAGCACTCTTCATTTAATTCAATGAAAATGAGACTTTTGAGTGAATGATGATAATTTAATAATGAATGGCTCCAACTTATTGGGAAAGCTCTCCCTTCCTTTCTGACAGCTGCTGTTCTAAGTGCAATTTAATAAGGGACCTGCAGTCTTTTGGCATGGAAACAAATGCTTACTTTGAAAACGAAGAAGGAAGATACGGATTTTCCCTACAAAACTGATACCACTTCCAAAGCCACACACACAACAAAGGGATGCATTTGTTGTGTTTTTAGTGTACACTACAACAGGATAGAAGCCAAGGCTTCACATCAGAGTTTAGGAATAGTTTAGGAACAAAACAAGATGTGATCTGTCGTATGCCATGGCTGTTGCATGTTGTATTCCAGGGTCAGTTTCTGCATCCTCTGTCAAAATATTAGGTGAGGAAATATATTATGGTTTTGCTATATCTTGATTGTGACAGTGCAGTGGCTGAGCAGTTAAGATGCTTGGCTTGTCAGCCAGAAGGTAAGCAACTTGGCAGTTTGACACCCAAGCATCACAGCATAATGGGGTAACTCCCATTACTTGTCCCATCTCTTGCCAACCTAGTAGTTTGAAAGCATGTAAAAATGTAAGTAAATAATTCGGTACTGTCTAAATTGGTGGGAAGATAACAACATTCCATGCATCTCAGCATATAGTCATGCCAGCCACATGACCACAGAATGTTGGCTCTTTGGCTGTGAAATGGAGATGAATACCACCCCCTAGAATCAGATATGACTGGCAAGAGAAACCTTTATCTTTTTACCTATGACTTGATTTACGATATTGATTATGGAAGGTGAAATCCAGGAACTCTGGACATCTGATGACATATTAGATTTAAAAAGAAGAACTTAAGAATGGGTGGCTATTTTGGACAATAGGCCTCTGCTGAATATGTTGACCATTTTTTATCTAATGGATTTTACATTCACACAGGACAAATATAGTATTTTAAATGTAATTAAAGAACATTGATGATTGAGCTAATACAAGTGATTAGTTAGAATTATAGAAGAACAGAAATGGAAAAAATATTTTAGGCCATTAGGACTAGTTCAACTTAATGTATAAATCCATACTGAAGCATCCCCATCAAATGGCTATCCAGCCTCTGCTTGAAAGTATTCATTAAAAGGAGCATACAGCCTCTACAATAATTATCTTAAAATGATCTGCATCTCAAGTGCTTATGGGAAAAAATAGATGATGATTTTCACTGTAATAAAGAAACTCCACCTCCACTTTTTTATTCATTTAATTTATTTCATTGGGTGCATTAAGGCTGCCCAACCCTGAAAAGACTCTTGGCAGCTTACAATATGTCCAATGCATATGTTAAAACCACAATTAAAAACAATGAAACATACATTCAAAACTTTTTTTAAAAAAGGGCTATCTCTTACTATTTTATTTTTTCATTTATTATTGCTATAAAACAGCAGAACATGCGGATACATAGAACAGCTGATTAAAATTGGACTCATCAGTTACTCTCCAAAATGTTAGTAGATTAATTCACCAGTTAAGTCAGTTGCAGCTTATAGCCTCATGCAACTGGTCTGCAAGATGATACAAGACAGAATGTAGTTTGGGATGACTGGAAGGGGAACAAAAAACAAATGTCCAGGAGTGACTTCCACCCTTCCACTTGTCATTATTAATTGAAGATTCTTATTATGCTTCTATGGCAGCATATTATTATTATTACTAGAAAGTAAGAAATCAATGCATCCACTCCATGTCAATTTTGCATTTATACAATTCAATCCTTTCTAATTTTCATATCAGTCTACAATTCTGCTTTTAAAAAAATGCACAAAACAGGCAGTATACTGTCTGGCTTGGCTTGTTTGGCCTTGTCCCTTGCCCTGTGTTATCAATTTATTCTGCTAGCACACAATTCATCTTATCATTTCAGCCACATATATTTCTTCAGACAGGAATCTTTGGTTAGGTTGAAAGCCAAGCCCTCTTTTCAGCATTATCACAAACAGGAGATGATTTTATTTTGGATAATGTAACCTTTTTTGTATATCTGATCTCTGTTATAGTAAGCTTGTTAAACAGTGCAAAGAATACCCACTCCATTTTGAGAATTTGATCTGATGCTCTGGAAATGAAAGGACTTTTTTTTCTGGAATTAGCTCAGTCCAACAACTATCAGATCTGGAGCAAATCTGAAGATATTATTATAATTTCCTGCATTTTAGAATCAGGAAAAAATGTAGCTATAACTATTTTAATACCAAAAAATTATGAAAGGATCAGTATATAAAATGTATCCTTTACAGTTTGGAATCCAATGTATTGAGATGTATAGCAATAGTAACCCAGCTAATGTAGAAATTTATGCAAAAGAAAAGATTATTCATAAGGCAATATGATTTAAGGACAATCTTATTAATCTTATCAATCCCTGAACTGAAGCTTCCTCTTCATTCTTGCAACCCAGAGGTTTCAAGAACATTGGGTACAAAGCAGAAATATAAAATGAATAGTGCAAGATATCTAAATTACAGGGTTTAGGGACCAGGATTCCCAGTGAAGTAAAAATGCTAGAGAAATAGAGCAATACAGTTAGAGGTTGGGGAAGTGATAGGATGATTTTCTTGTGAGACTTGCTGGCTCTGGTCTTACAGCTCAAGTATCTCTGGCCCTGAAGGTCATCTAAAGGGATTGGGGACAGAATGGAAAGAAAGGAAGCTGGTTTGGGCATGGAGACACCTAAATAAATACATTTATTTATATATATAACATTGGAGGAGGAGAGAAGGAAACAAAATCATTTGGAACTAGCATTGTGAGGAAGTCCTTGTCTCTATTAGTAGAAGTTCTGTTCCTGAGCAATAGGCCAAAGGAAGAAGACACAAGGCTGTGTGAAGAGGACCAGAGGAGTGATGGGCAGATGAATCTAAATGAGGTCCTAGAAATTTCATTTGGGAAGAGATGTTGAAATGCAGTACACAAGTTGAACCCAAAAAAAGGAAGATACTAGGAAGAGAGGGACAGGAGAAAAACAGATGAAGAACCTGACCACTAAAGGCAGAATGTTATATGAGGCATTGGCAGAGATCATGAGACTGAACCTAATCTGGAATTCAGGCAGAGGAACTGTTTTAGGTACTGGACTTTCAATAGCTAAGTCCTTTTATTGTACCTCTGTACTTTTCTTGGGTTTGTAATGATAGAATAAATGCTGTAAAATGATAACTATTAAATATGAGATCTTCTCTTTTTTTGGATGCCGCTGTCGAGATGCCAGTTATCTCTCTCTCTCTCTCTCTCTCTATCTATCTATCATTTAATATTATAATAAAAATCTAATAAAAACTAAACTTAGAAGAGAAAGAGTAAACAAAAGAAGAAAAAATGAGATAAGAGAAAAGTAAGATTATAATAAAAAATGTATAAAGAAGTGATTACTAATCTTCATCTAAGTTGGAAATAAATTTAGTGACTTTTCACCCCTTTCTAAGGTTACAGTCATCTCTTCATCCCATATCCCAACTCCTATCTTTAAACCAATCCAGGAAATATTTTTTCAGTGCTGGTAACAGCAGAAATTCCATAAAGGATTGCCAGAAGTCACAATATTCTTCAAAAATCTCTTTCAGTATTTTCATTCTTTTGCATCATTTTGTAGGCAAGTATTTTTCCCTCTACTTAAAATCTTTAGTCCCCTCAAGTGTCCAGTCTTTAAAATCATGAAATAACTTATCTTTTTTTGTCTTGCAAAATCCAAATAGGTTTTATTTCCAATAAGAAGCTTTGTAATTAATTCCAAAATCTTATTGTAAACATTTTAATATCCCAAACTGATCTGAACTCTTAGTCTATTTATAACTTATAAAATACCTTATTTTAACTTTTTTTTAATTTTATATTCTTTAAATTATTAAGCTTTTGATTAAAACTTTCATTTAGGGATTGAAGGCAAACTCACCCAGTATTTTCAAATTTGTTATTTTGAAGATCTCTAATGCTTTAGAAATAATTAATGAGCAATTGCCAAAAGTAATTAGCAACTGTGATTAGCCAATTTAGTGTCCTTTAAAAGATGCTGACCATGGCTGTGAGCAAGATAGCTATTCCTGTTGTTGCCCAGTGCTCATACTCATGGGAGTCTGATATCATCTAGTCTCATCAGAAGAAGCAGATGTCCATAGCGCATGTGGGCAATCTCCCTTTCACTTGTTTTCCAGAGAGGTTCTGAAAATCTGGTTTACTCATCTTTGTTTTTTTGCTGAGGTCGTCAGATCCACTTTTGTGACAATCTCTTCAGTCCACCATTCCTCCCCTGGGAACCCAAGAATACATTCTAAGAGCAGAAAGAGACTGTGCTTGGGACTCTGAAGAAATCATAACCCAGGACCATTTTAAACACAGGACTTATCTGTAGTGTTATAGTAGAGGCTACATTTGTTTTTCATAAAGATTTTTTTCCTTTTAGTTCTGTTGCTATGGCACCACATTTTACAGCTCAGCAGAATACAGAAACCAGTGATAGAAATTGTGAGGCTCCCAAATTGAATCACAGCAGACCCATCCAATTCATTTAAGATACATAAAAATACACCAGAATGACTTGGGTCATCCTTTTGAACTATTGTGTTGTCAGAGACCAGACAATGTGATCAAATTGAGTCCAAACTTTTAGTTGCTTATACTTATTAGACAGAATCTTGCCAAACTAAATCTATAACTTTCTAAGCTACTAGATGTATCTTGAGAGATTCTAGAGTGTGGTTATCCTGAACCTCTAACTCTCTCTCCCATCCAGCTCAGGACTGCGCAGTCTCTTGATCTGGATCATTTTCTGAGAAAATTCTAAGCTGGAAAAACCCTTCTCCTCTGCTGCTGAAGGTGCACTTTTTATCATATGTGTTCAGTCATTGAATCCAATAAATACTTGACTCTTCCTCCTTCTCTACTTGTTATTTTTTATCTGAATTTTTGAAGTGTGCTATGCATGAGCAATTCTTGAAATGTATTTTTAGTTTAAATGCTCTTCTCTCCTTTTCATTCCACTGAAATGGCTTTTACTTTCATTAGTGATACTCCTTCTAGTTAAGTAACATTCCTTTTTCTGACTACTTTTGTTGTCATTCCTATATTTTATCACCAACCACCCCATATTGTATTTTCGTTATTTGTATAACTTTTCTTCATGAGTTTTCTTAATTGTCCCTTTTTTCTATTTTAAAAAGGTAAAGGTTTCTCTTTTCAGTCATGTCTGACTCTAGGGAGTAATGCTCATCTCTGTTTCATAGCTGAAGAGCCAGCATTCTCTGAAGATGCTTCCATGGTCATGGAACTGCTAGGCTATTTACTGAGATGTTATTTCTTAAATCTGGGATTTTTTTCATGAGAACTTATCTCATATTCATTTCAATTCATTCACTCATATTCAAAGGGCGTGCAGTGTTGTCTGGAAAGTCGGCTCCTTGAGAGCGAAACCCAAGAGCCACCACATAATGGGGTGAGCTCCTGACTGCCTAGCTGCTGCCAACCTATGTAAAAATTAAGGATGTAAAAATTCAAGTAGATAAATAGGTACCACCTCAGTGGGAAGGTAACAGCATTCCATTAGCCTTGGCATATAGTCATGCCAGCCACAGGACCATGGAAGTATCTTTGGACACGTTGGCTCTTTGGCTAGGAAATGGAGATGAGCACAACCCCTAGAGTCAGCCACAACTGGCAGGGGAAACCTTTATGTTTATATATTCATTTAGAATTGAATTGAAGAGGATTTGGAATAAAGATATTCAAACTGACAGAGCCAGTGTTTCCCATCTTTTCTATAGAGTAATTCATACATACACAAACACACCAGCTGCTTCTTGATACGTTTTTAATAACTTATATGTTTCTCACTGTAATGTGGCATGAATTGGGGCACTTCTCATAAGGATGACAATCATCAGATGCTGCAAGCTTCAATACAAAAGCTCCCACCTCCAACACAGATGTTGAACCTGATCACATATGCTTTTAAAATGCTTGTCATATAACAATGGCAACTGACATTCATAGAATTTTCAGTCCATTTAATGTTCCTGTGATTATGAGATTATTGCTATTTTATGTGATCAAAGATCTCAGAAACCTTTAGAAGATTGCAGAATTCCTATTGACAGTTATAGCTTTCAGAATCTACCTGGTGCTTCCTTCACATGATTAACTATTTCAGGATGTTCAGGTACAGTGGTACCTCAAAAGATGAGTAACTCACAGGACAAGAAACTCGCAGGACAAGCAAAAAATTTAATCAAAACATATTCCACAAGATGAGCTGCAACTCACAAGATGAGGAAACTTTGTGCCAAACCTTGCGCATCATCAGTAAGCACACTCTGTATTTCCCATTCAGGCAACTCCACGTGAGAGTTCTGCTGACTCTTACCTCGTGCGTTACTCCATTGTTGCAGACAGCAACCCCGTGCAAGAGTTCTGCTAATGCAGCAAGCATACACGCGTTCTGCCACCTCTCCTCTCACGTGGTTTACTCCATTGCCATACCAGAAGCAGCGTGTGTGCATTCTGCCAACTCTCCTCTTGCGCGATTTACTCCAATGCCATACCAGAAGCAGCATGTGTGCATTCTGCCATTCTGCCAACTCTCCTCTCATGTAGTTTACTCCATTGCCATACCAGAAGCAGCGTGCGCGCATTCTGCCAACTCTCTGCCCTCGCGGTTTACTCCATTGCCATACCGGAAGCAGCGTGCGCGCATTCTGCCAATTCTCCTCTCGTGCAGTTTACTCCATTCCCATATTGGCAGCAGCACACGTACGTGCGTTCTGCCTATGTTCCTGATGACAATGAGGAATGTGATCAGCTGACCGTGTGATCAGCTCACGTGGGAGGCCTCACAATGGAGCTCTCCTCTCTTGCTGCGTAAACAGCAAAAATTAAGTGAAAGACATTCAAGAGAGAGAACTCCGGAGACTCCCAATTCAATCTCCAGGAAGTCCCCTCCCCCTCC
>JANHZU010002277.1:52144-64877 GCA_032468055.1 Acrochordus granulatus | reverse complement strand
AGTGAAAAAATTAGAACATTGCAAAAAAGAAAAAGGCATAAAATGTGGATGAGGAAACAAAATTAGCAGAGGGAATTGAATAAAAGCAGGATGGAGGAGGAAATGTCTAAAATGGCAGAGAATCACATGATGGTACTTGATTCACTTTCACTTTTCCCATGGCAAGCTGAAATGTGCTGATGCAGTGCAAAACCTAGCAGCAAGGAGGGGGGTTAAAAATTACAGGTGATCAAAGTTTTCAAAAGGAGACTATTTATCAAATTAGGAACCATAAAAATTCAAAACCAGACAAAGCAGAAGAGCTTGCTAATATGTGAATGGCAGAATTGTCTATAATAACCAAGTTAACAATGGCAACCTTATCTTTAGACTCTATGAACTGATGGCTGCAATGATTTGCAATTAAACATCCATAGATCAGCTTCAGAAATTCTCTTTATCTTGTTGGCACTGATCAAAGCTATAACTGTTCAAGTTAGCAGGCAAAATAAATGTGTTTTTTTCTTGGAAAACACCAATTGTATTGGGTTGCAAAATCCTGTCACTTTGCTTCACTTCTGTTTCATACAACTGCCCATGCTAAATGCTTCAGTAGCTGACACAATTTCCTTTGTTAGTAAGTTCAGACTTCCAATTGCATCCATCACTGGTCATACCCAGTTTGGCACAACCTATTGGAGTGTGTGTGTTTATGTGTACATTGTATAATGCAAATATATTTCATCTATATCAAGTTCTTCCAGCTAAGATCATATTTCTCCAGAGCATCACCATGAAAGCAATCTTTCTAATCCTAGTCTGTAATTGAACACTAAACTCCTTTAAAATTTTGGCCAAAAATAATTATTCCAAGTTTCAGATGATGAATATAATACTCCTCAGAGCTTGACAATTAACACCTCTGAAAAGAAACATCCAGATATTTTAAATTTCCAAATACAAGCTCATTCTATAGCTGAAGCAAGAGATGCCAGTTCAAGAGAACCATCTCTGAGAAGAGATTTCTTCCACCCCAGATACACACACAAGAACTCAATGCACAAAAGCCACCAAATACCTTCTGGTTGATTTCTGTTTCTCCAGCTGGCACCATATTCAACCCTCCATGTCTGCAGCCAAATAAGGGGAACAAGTGGCTCTGAAAGGGGACAGGTGACAACCAACCTCTTACTTAATGCTGCATGACAAAAGTGACTTCATATCACAATGGGGTATAGGCATTTTGCATTTCATTATTAGAGACAAAGTTGGGGGAGAATGAGATCAGAGATAAGCCACAGACCTTGGCTGGGGGGGGTCTATAAATGAGGAAACTGAGGGGGGAGAGAATTTTTTTTCAGCTAAAATAAAATTGGCCTTTGAGGATCTATGAATTCTGAGATGGTTGGTAGCCTGGAAAAGGAAATAAAAGGATGGCATAGGAATATGAGACTTAGCCTAGTATATTAAAGGCATTCCTATCTCTTTTCAGCTAATAGCAGTTTACAACTTTGAGAGTGTTTTGTAGACACTCTTGTAAAAGAACTGCTGCAGAGCTACCCCATTCACAAAACAGCTGCCATGGGGACATGACAAGTTATAAAGCACTAATGTGCTAGAATGCCAGCTGCCATCCCCTTCAACCCCACTCCAACGGGACACTTACCCTGTTTATCTTCATCCCTTTTTTAGAAAGGTGGGCACTCTTCCAAACAAAGTATTGGACTGCATCTGCTCAGGATTTTCTTTTTCTAAGAAAACCTAGGAGACCTCTTGGTTCCCACATACTTCACTGGAAATAAAGATGAAAGTGGAGGCTGACACATTGCTTTCCAGCAGATAATTTCCATTTTGAAAATAAATGTACATATTTTAAAGTACAAAAAAGTGTAGGGGATCTGAGAGCCACACAAATGCCAAAGGAGACACATTGGCTGTACACTGGATACTTACATATGATTAATTTGACCACAGAAACTAGATGCAGATCTTTATCCCTTCTGTATGCCCAGTAGAGGAAAATATCCTAACAAAGAGCCTTTACAGGTTTTTCAGGTTTGGTTTGAATGAATGACAACTTGAAGGTGAGTAGATAAAGGATCTATGAATGTAGCTCCACCCACTACTTTACCCAATCTCTAAGCTTAGAGGTCGGAAGGGAAGCTCTATTCATGGGATCTTGGATGTAATAAATGAGGTTCTAGAAGGATTCCTTGATCATACAAAGATCTGTACTTGTGTTCAAGCAATGTGTGTAGTACAACTCTTCTCTAGACTTCAACTGTACCTGAGAGTGAAGATTAGGATGCATTGAAGGACTATGCAACCTTGTGTGCTTTGGCTGACAATTCTCTAATCCCACGATGTTGGCCATGCTGGCTGAAGCTGATGAGAGCTTCATTTTGTCGACCCAATTGTTGTCTTGACGACTTTTATAGAAGCTGCCAAAGAAGAAGTACACATATCTAACAAAATAAAAGCTTGATATGATCAACATAGTTGAAAGCTTTTCTCTAATCAATGAAGTATATGGTATTCTTTGGCTTCTCAGTTATCCAGTGGGCATCAGAAATAACAACTTACATTCCTTGTTCTCTTCTAAAGCAGCTTGGATACCACATCTATTTTTCCATGATGATTATAAGCGCTGGATCTAGCATATGAAATTAAGAAATATTGTACAGTAGTTTACATTTTTGTTAAATCTCTAATACAAATTGACCTCTTCCAATCTCTTGTCCACTGTGTTGCTTTTCAGAGTTGCTGACACAGCTTAGTTAGAACATTTATTATTTCTTCTTCTGTTGCTTGTCATGAATATTAAATCAATTTGTGTCATGTTCTGACTTGATAATGTATGGTGTGCTGTTCTAACTTCATCTTCTAGTACTTGCGGTTTTTGTAGGTAGGGAATATCTTCGAAAATATCTTGAATGTTTTCTTCTCTATAGTATTTCAGTTTGCTCCTTACATCTTTGATCTCCTTTGAATCAGTTATTATCTGTCCATTGGCAGTTTTTAGTCTTAAAAACTTGGACCATCCTTCTGATTTCAACGATCTTTTGAAAAACTTTATCTTTCTATATTTGTTCTCATATTTATTCTCATATTAATTAGTCTTTACAGATGTTGTTGCAATACTGCTGTTTGTCCCTTCTAACAACTCTCTGAATCTCTTTGTTAAGGCCCTTTCAGAGATTTTTATCTTTCTTATCTTTGACCTCTCTTCATGGCAATTTCCAGTCTGTTCTGACATCCAGTTTGCTTTATTCTATTTCTCTATTTATTGCAGTCCCTTTTCACATTCATCCTTATTAACCTTTAAAGCTTTTTCAATGAGGTTCAGACTTCAAAGTGATTCCTGATGGTCTCCTTGAAAATGGTGGGTATATGTTCAAGATTATATTATGGCAACTGATGGGCTTTCTTCTTCTTTAGCTTAATCTGGAATTTGCCCATGAATAATTTATGGTCTCTTCCACAGTCAACACCTGACCATGTTTTTGATGCTGTAATTGGGCTGCTCTATCTTCTTTTAATAATAATATAATCAATTTGATATCTTTATACTTCTTCTGATGATACCCATGGCTATCTTTATATTAGTTTTCCTTCTAAGAGTCATGGTTATTGCCAGCTTTTGAGGTCAATTTATTTCCTTTGACAGACATCAGCAAAACACCAGCTCAGAGTGTTCTCCATTTGTTGCATTTTCTGAACGTCCCTCCATCAGTGTGCATTTAATTTTACTTTCTGTCCTCTTCCTTAGTTCTCACACTCACCCTGGTGAACAACCATAATGGCTTTTAGAAACCATAATGCTAAAACTTTATGATTTTTTGGAAAGGGACATATTTTTTTGATCTATGCCTAAAGTAAAGATAGAAATTAAGAAAACAGAAGGGGCAAAAGGAACTTCCTTACACATTTTTGACATTAATTATCCAGTGCTAGAAGGCTTTTTTCTTTTTGCTTGCTTAGACTAAAAACTTAAAAAACAGATAAGGTACTGAACAGGATGACAAGAATATTATCTTTCCTCTGGTCCTTGATATTCTTTTCCAGAAGAATAATTAAATATTTTTAGGCAGGGGGATGAGGCATCCCATGATGTGCTTTCTCAAATCCAGCATGAGAAGAATAAAGTCAGCTACATTAACAACCGCTGCATTTTTATGAGTTGTCATGTTATTGCAAGGCGGTATGAGGTGAGGGTAGCTGGGAATAGGTACAATAGGCAACATAAAGATCACAGACAGAGTTAACACAAAATAAAACTGCACCAAATTAGAAGAAGCAGAGCTGCTGAGAGTTTTAAAAGTCAAGCTTGCAAAACTGTGTAGGATATAAAAGGTGCTGTTTTAACCAGTAAACAGAAGAGCAATCTTGATCTGATACCTCTCATTTTACAGAGTGAACTTGCTCAGTCTGATTTGTTGTCAGTGGCACTGTACAGAGCAGAAGCACTTCTATCAAAATGATACCCAATGAAAGGCTTGAGTTGCGATTAAAATGAGTATGAATATTGCAGTGCTTCTGCAGCTCTCCTATGCAGCAGACAGGTTTAACTCAATGTCAGCCCAGAAACTTGTGTTAGCAATGAGTTGAACTAATTGGATTCTGCTTGCAAATTAGCAAGCTTTGCTTCTCAAAATCATGCCAAATTTTCTTACTTTATCCTTCTTTTCTGGAATACTGAAAAACAGTTAGTAAGCACTTGAAAAAGGCTTTGAACTGGTCAGTTATGTCTGTCTCCTCTTGCCAATACAATAGATGGTCACTCAGTGGAACTATTTGGTTTAGATAAAAATATTTTGTCACAGGGCAAAAATTAATTTATGGAACTTATTATTCAGTGCAATAATGGCTCTGACTGTTTTTAAGACACAGAAAAATTAATGTAGCAAAATTATATCCTCAATAGCCATAAAACACAAATATTATTTATATTGTGGGATAACCCACATTGATGCAAATGAGACAATTGTGGTATGGTGAGAAATGGTTGAATTTGGTATAGACTGATAGAGGTTTAGCATGAGGAGCTAAAAAAATTAATTCTAGGTGCTATGACTCTTGAGTGTCCAAAGTGATCTTTGAAAGAAGTTAGAAGTAGAAGATGCAGTATCTCAGATTCAGATACTTTATTAGCCAAACACGGTTAGACACACAAGGAATTTAACTCGGATACAGCAGTTCTCAGTATTCTTACGAGAAACATTACATAAACTAATAACAAATAAGTAAAATTATGCATTCAAGAGTACAAGATACATCCAAAATATGCAGTCAGTAGAAAAGAATATAGTAAAGTGTACAATTAGAACTATGATCTATTGATAAGTATCTATACACCTTAGACAGTAGTTCTGAGTTAATTTAGAATTCTCCTTCAATGCTAAGTTAAATAGGAGAAATAAAAGTAAACACATCATAGAAAACAAACACAGGGCCACATAGAAGGGAGTATGAAGCCTGCAAGGAAATCAGATTTTGTTAGTCCATCCTAGATGATTAATGGAAACTTTAATTGGATTCCAAATAGAACTTGAAGTTGTTCTGAAGAGTCTGCTGAATGGTCCAACCAAAGCCCTGGTTATATCTAATGAAAGAAGAATTAACCTTGGGAGTTCAGCTAAAAATCAAAGGGATACAGCCAAAATAAAGCTTTATCATTCTGGTAATAAAAGCAGCTAATACATTTGCCTAATTATCCCTCATCTGGAATAATGCAAGACAGGGTCAGCTATCTTTAAGCAAAGTGAAGTAACTACCTCAGGAAGCAGATGCTGGAAGCAGCGGGACAGCTAGCTGTCCCTCCTGAACACCAAGCCATTTTCTTCTCAGAAAGAACTGTATGTATCAAAATGACTGTCCAAATCCATACTAGCTAATCTCAGAAGCCATGGAAGGCTTCTTTGATTCCACTCTCACTTCAGTTGAATATCTGTATATGGAAGAGTAAAAGATACAACTCTGTGCTTTGACACATCCAACAAAATGTCTTGGGCCAATCTTGGATAGAAACTCAGCAGCAAAGTACTTACATTATTAGTTCTGGCTGTATCTAAAATGATCCTGCTTCTTTGTGGAGAAGCATACAGAACACTGGCTGCAGGAGTCCATCACACTCTGTTGAGAAAAGCTATCAACTAGCAAAAGACCTGAATGTGTTCTACTGCAGGTTTGAGAAATAGTCACCACTATAGCAGGTATTTCCTCTACAATCACATCCATCCCTCCTTCTGGGGTCTCATCTCCTCCTGGGCCCTTACCTCTTCCTGGACTCTCATCTCTTGTGATTCTGGAAAAAGATGTCCATAATCTCCTTCAAAAACAAAAAATCAGGAAAGCATCTGTCCCAGATGGCATGACTCCTTCCTTCCTGAAACCTGTGCAGCACACATCTTCATTAGTCTACTGGAACTGTGCTACCTCCCATCATGCTTTAAGTGTTCTACCATCATCCCCATTCCTAAGAAAGCCTCCATCAGTGGACTGAGTGACAACAGAATTATCACTTTAACATCAGTAGTCATGAAGACCTTTGAAAATCTGGTACTGAACCATCTGAAAACCATCACAGATCTGCTGTTAGACCATCTGCAGTTTGCCTATCAGGTTAGCGCATTATGTCATTGCATTATACCCAGCAACATCTTGACTCCCCAAGGACCTATGTAGGGATCCATTTTGTGGACTTCAGTTCAGTATTTAACACCATCATTCCAGATATTCTTCACTCTAAATTGACCCAGCTCACTGAGGCTAGGAAAAATAGCTAGGGAAAATCCAGTACTTAAATAATCAGGACTGGTACTCCTCAAGGATGTGTGCTCCTTCTCCTACTTTTCTCCCTCTACACCAATGACTGCACCTCTGGTGATCCCTCTGTCAAAACTCTGAAGTTTGCAGATGGAACAATAGTCATTGGACTCATTAAAAATGGTGATGAGTTTGCATACAGAGAAGAAGTTGAACAGCTGGTCCTGTGGTGTAGTCAAAACAATTTAGAGCTGAATACACTCAAAACTGTAGAAATGACAGTGGATTTTAGGAAGAGTCTACTATTTTACCCCCCATTACCATACTCAGCAACACAGTATCAGTAGTACAGTTCTTCAAGTTTCTAGGCTCTACAATCTTTCAAGACTTGAAATGGTCAGCTAATATTATCACCATTATTAAAAAGGAACATCAGAAAATGTACTTTCAATGTCAGCTCAGAAGTTCAACCTGCCTCAAGAGCTGCTGATACAGTTCTACAAAGGAATCACTGAGTGTGTTCTTTGTACATTTATGATTGTCTGGTTCAGTGCAGCAACCATACACGACAAGTACAGATTCCAACATATAGTCAAGATTGCAAAAAGAATAATTGCAGCTAACCTACCTTCCATAGAGGACCTGAATACTGAGAGGGTCAAGAAAAGGGCAGAGAAGATATCTGCAGACTCCAATCACCCTGGACACAACTTGTTTGAATCTCTTCCTTCTGATAAGCACTATGGGGTATTGCATACTAAAACTACCAGGCACAAGAACAATTTTTCCCCATGCCATCATCCAAATGAATATTTGATTCATGCTATATGATTATGCTACATGATTGAACACAGGGACTGAGAATTCTAAATTAATCCAGGAGTTCTATCTAATGTGTATAAAGGTAAAGATTTCCCCTTCCAGTTATGGTGTACTCTAAGGTGTGGTGCTTCTCTCCATTTCCTAGCAAGAGCCAGCATGTCCAAAGACATTTCCAAAGTCATGTGGCCAGCATGACTCTCCATTGAAGTGCATGGTTGCTGTTGTTTCCCATCAAATCTATTTATCTACTTGCATTTTTGCATGCTTTCGAACTGCTAGGTTGTTAGGAGCTAGGCAAACAGCATTACATAGTGGCTCTTAGATCTCAAAGTGCCAAGCCACCAACCTTATGGCCGACAAGCCCAGCGTCTTAACTACTCATACCACCATGCACCCACTAATGTGTATGCATACATATTAATTCTACACTTTATAATATTTCCTTTCTACTGGCTCACACTTACTGTTGAATAATTTTATTTGTTATGGTATTATCTTATGTTGTTGTCTTGCAAGTATACTGAGAGCTGCTGTACCAGAGTCAACTTCTTTGTGTGTCTAACCATGTTTGGCCAGTTAAGTATCTGAGTAAAACCAGTCTTAGTGATCAAGTGTTATGCTTGAAAATCCAAAGAAAATCTTGAAGAAATATGGACTGGAGACCTTCCCTTTCTTCTACCCCTCCAAGTTATTCAGAATAATTCCTGTTTAGTCCCTACCAAGCAGTCCAGAATGTATCTCTCAACTGTATATTGTGAAATACAGTTTTTACTTGGAGAAAACAAATGTTCTGGTAAGGCTGAAAAAGACTCTGCTGTCAGCATCCCGTCATGTACTTTCTGTTGCCAAAATGTCTAGGGACACACCCTTCCATTCTTTCCTCTGCATCACTGCAAAGTGTCTGCAATGCAGTCTATAGCAATAAACATGCTATATAATTATCCTCAGATAATTAATCACAAAAGCTAAACATGCGGTCTCACCCTCCTAATGTGTTAATGCTCAAATTATTATGCCTCAATTAAGAGGAAGTCAGTGCTCCTTGCATAGAAGTGCATGCTTAATAAGAGGGTTTGAATACAGGCAGGGTGAATAGGAAGGAGGAGACATGAAAGGTTGGGGAAAGGGGACCATCATTCTTAATGAGGTTTCATGCTTGGCTTTAGGCAAAGAACTGACAGCCCTTATCTTGAATCTCATTGTTGGCTGCTTGTGGAACTAAGAGCCATCTGTGATGCCTTTGCACTCTCTCCCCAAGATATTTTTAGGAATATGTCATGTGTGAGTGAGAAAGGCAGAGTCTGTCAGATGAGCTACACAGTGCTAGAACAGGTAGAAACAAAATTCAAGGAGGTCATTGATTTCCCAAGCTGCCCCTCTGCTAGGTTGACCACAATTCAGCAGACTAAAGCAGCCTTTTTCACTGAAGCTACCACAGGGAGATGTGACACTGAAGTGGTACTGGGGAAATGCATCTTCAGGTACCAATGCTGATTCCAACATTTGTGTTCAGGTATATGAATGTTTAGTCAGGCTATGTTATACTTCAGGTGATTTCATATTGTACTTGCAAGATTTACCTTTTGAAAGCCAGGGTACTTTTATGATCCAAGAGCTTCTATAATTCATTCTTGTGGAAAGTATCAAGATCTGCTCCGAGGAGCAAAAGAGAAAGTGGCAAGCCATTCACTTTTTTCCAGTTTGATTCTAATCCCCAACTGCCTTCTCCCACCTTATCCATTCCAAAAACCATTAAGGGCCTCTCTGCACTGCCAGCTTGCTTTATCATTCAGTATGAGTCACCAACTATTTCTGGAGAGCAAAATCAGATGACATTATCCTCTACTTGCTCCTAGCCACTGCAAATGCAACCTCTGCCTAATGTATTCATATTCTATGTTCAAATAAGTCTTTTTCAGCTTGGGCCAGCTTAGGTGTTGTTGTCTGACTTGCCTGCTGCACTCCAGTTTCTTCTAAACAAATCCCTACAGTGTGATTGGCTTCTGCCTGTAGGAACTGTAGCAGGAGCATACCTTCAACTGAGTCAACGGTTACTGTCTTCCAGCTCTTTAATTTCTACTGCAACTACTGAGAGCAGAATTTCTTGACACACAGAGAGCCACTGGCTTGAAACCTGCTTTTTGTTCTAGTTTTTAAATGACTAATTACTAGTTTTCTTTTCCTAAGTTATCCTCTTGTTTGCTAGTTTTCTAAAAAAAAAAAACCAGGAAATGAAATTTACTATTACATCTTTAAAATGATGGAGCGTTTTTTTTTTCTTTTACTCAATTCTCAAACAGCCCAATGAATAAGTATTGCTGTGCTTATTCATTTGGGCTGTTTAAAAGTTAAAGCATTGCTGTGCTCGTTCATCTGAGGTATTTGGGAGTAAAATGAAATCTTTCTATCTCAAGTGATAGAACTATGAACTTGCAAGGCAAAATAATAAAGTGAGTAGCTCAAGGAAATAAAACAGTAATTAAATATTTTAACAGTAAATAAATATTCTTCTGGTTTTGAATTAGTGACATTCTGCATGTCAGGCAAATGATGTAACTACTATGCTATTGGGACACTATTGCAACTATTAGTGAAAGACTCCTAAAAGAATAGTTGGAGTAAACATTACTAAGTCACACCTGGAAAAATCCATGGAAGCAATTTTTATTTTAAAGCTGTTTGTTGTGCCTTTATATATGTGTGTTTTGATTATAAAAAGTAGCCATATAGTTGGTTATTTCTTTTTGTCAGCTTAGAGTCCAGTGGTGGGCTTTTAAATGGAACAGGGTTAGCTTAAGATTACTTTGATTATTTGATTAAAACTACTTGTAAATTTTCAGCAGAATGTGAAAATTTATCTGTGTCTAGACAGATTCATGTCTAGAATCTGGCTAATCCAAGAGAGCAGCCATATATCATTGGGTACTCAGCAGGTGGGAAGAAAGTTCTGCTAGCAACCATATAAGCACCATATATTTGGCCTCATAGCTGTTATTTTTCCTTCCTGAGAAAAAAAAGAATAGTCTATATAGCTGCCCAAGTGTTACTTTAGAATTAATATGTGCCAATATCTCAATGTTTTCTTTCTTTTACATTTTATAAAAATGAGCCAAATAATGGCTTGTGTTCAGGTCAGGTAAATCCATTAGGTTTTGAAGTAAAATGTAAATAGATAGTGCCACACACTGGATGCTTATTCTAATAATAATAGTTAGGACATTCATATATTGTTGTCAGTCTGCTTTGCCCTTTATATATTACATGGATGGGTCCTGGGAAAGGAGGCAGGTTAGACGTTTAGACTCCAAGGACTTTTGAATCCCATAAAGACTTATTATGTAATGCTGTGTAAAGTTTAATGGGAAACCAGAAAATAAGTATTTTCCCTGTGTTACAATTAATTAGCATATTTTCAGAAGGTTTCCAACAAGCCTTTGGGCCAATATTACTTCTCTCATTGTATTGTTTGACATGACTTAGCTTTGTATGTTATACATGGATATACTATGTTTTATGGGAAACAGTGAGCAGCAGGGGAGATAAAAGAACTAAGTTAAGGGCCTCTTATTTGTGTTTCATCAGGGAGCTAGTTTGGTGTAATGATTAAAGCATCAAGCTAGAAACTGGGAGACCATGAGTTCTAGTCCTACCTTCGGCACAAAGTCAGCTGGATGACCTTGAAGCAGTCATACTCTCTCAGCCCTAGGCCATGGCAAACCACTTCTGAAATCTTGCCAAGAAAACTGCAAGGACCTGTCCAGGCAGTCACAGGAGTCAACAGTGACTTGAAGGCACACACACAGAAAAAAAAAATTCATTAGGCCATCTAAGGAGTAGACTCCCTCCCTTCCAGAGTTGAAAATCAAAGGCACCTAAACAACTTCTGTGCAAGAGGTAAACTGTGATGTTTTCACATCTCTATTGTTGTTTACAATCTAAAATAAGGCAAATATAGGCTGTAAAACATACAACTGACCACTTGAAAATAGCAAATATTTTCTCTTTGCCCCTCTCCCCAAGTTAATGCTCCTCTGAAATTTTTCAGCCCAGATCAGAGTCTTAGGCAAAAGGGGATAATATTGAAGACTTCAGATGCAAAAATGTTGCTTCAAGTAAGATTTCCATTGTTGCTCATGTTTTGACTGATGGCATGAAAAAACCTTTGCCAGTTCCTTTGATTCACATATGCATGAATTAGTGGCTAGAAGACTGAATCTTGCTGATCCCTCATCCTTTATTTTGTTATGACTGCTGATTACACACAAACATGATTGCTAAACTTAATCAATTCATCCTCTCTTCTTAATCTGGCATCATCTTTATTCTTTGTCTTTTAGTAAACTCTTGGGACAAAGAGGGTTAATTTTTCCATCCTTAGATTGAAAAATAACAGCATTTTTCTCTTAACTACTTTTCATACTAGGATAAAGCCAATTCAGGCGAATCCTTCAGCTCTCTTCTGCCGTAACGCAATTGTGGAAAGGCAGCTGAAACATTTCCTAGAAAAACTCATTTTAGCCTTCTTTTGGTAAGTTTTTGTTGTGATTTCTGACACTCTTGAAATGCTACTAAAATTTTCCATCTGATTGCAGTGTCAACATTTCCAGAATAAAAGACCAGATCCTACATTAAGTAAAAGACTGGATACCACATTAAGTTTATACATAATTTAATGGATCACTTCACTTGCTGTGAAGTGACTCCATTAAAAAGGAGGAGATTATCCAGTCTGATTGCTCATGCTTGAATATATTTTGAGTATTACATATATTACGTCATAACATCCATTTACCATGAGCAAGTAAGCTTATTGTGTATAGATAAAGATTTTGAGTTAGTGCCACTCTCTCAAACAAATCTGCCTTGCAAAGATTGTTGCAAAGACAAACTGGGAAGGTGGGTTAATTATGCTCTTTCAGTACCTTGAAGGAAAAACAGGATATAAGTGGAATTAATGAATGCATGAATAACAGCACTATCATATAACACTGCTATAGCTCAGCCTTCTACTTTATCTTCTGGAAGTTCTGTCTAATGTGTATACTTATTTATCAATAGATTGTGGTTCTAATGCTCCTCTTTTCTTTATTTCCTTTTCTATGGGCTGCACATTTTGATTCACATTTTTCTGTTTGAATACATAAATTTTGTTTTACTTATTCATGTT
>JANHZU010002276.1:117339-130578 GCA_032468055.1 Acrochordus granulatus | reverse complement strand
TGTCCATGGGGTTTTCTTGGCAAGGATACTGGAAGGGTTGGCCATTTCCTTCCCCAGTGGAGTCCTGTAACCCATTTTTTCACTAGATGTCCAACATCTAGTACGGTCCCTGTTGACCTGGGCAACAACCAAGCCAGTATGGGTTTCTGTAAAAATTACGTCTCACATATTTTTTATGGGAGGGCAAAACTTAGCTGTTCTCGTAACACATGATTTGACCACTGAGAAGACAGTCTCCAGAAATATTCTACAAAATACTCTAAATTGCAGAAAGGGGGATTTGAATAATATATCTGTTACCTTAGGATCTTTTGAGGTTTATATGTTTTCTTGAATGTGATAAGCAGCATTTTTTCTGGGCTCAAACTGGCAAAGAAAGAAAAAAATAGACACTTTGAGAAAAAACACAAACCTCTCATGGAATGCCTGTTTATTTTGTTGCTAACTTTAAAAATATTCTGTATTCCACAATTTCCAGTTTCTTTTAGATAAATATACCTAGAACTCATATACGTTTTCTCCCAATTTTTAACAAACATAACAAGGCAGGCTGCAAAAATTCAGAATATCAATAAGCCAAAAGAGATTTTGTTTGGAACTTTAATGCTTTGGAAGAAGATATACAGGTGAAACTAAGAATTCTTGTCCTTTCTGTGACCCTTCTTTCAGGAAACTTCACAAAGAGGCTCAAAAATTTCAAATATAAGCACACAACTGAACATACACAATGTACATGAAAAGGATGTGAGGCTTTAACTGCATAGTTGTAGCATCTTTACTTTTTTGGCTCAGTCAACCCACCCCACCCACACCCTTCAAATCCCAGTCTATATTTGGCCTACTTTTGCTTAAACCGTGATGAACAGTGTTGATTAGGAAAGTCCTCTTGAACACGATTCAATTCAATTTCCAAATCAAATTAACGGGTTGAATCAGATGGACAGTTTGGATGGAACTATCAAGTTTCATGCTTCAAATCTGATTCAATGACTTGGAAAGATTTTTGCATGAAACCGAAGCACTGAATTGGACTGATTTTCTGAACTGACCTTAATTATCAAATAGGACCAAACTGAGAGCCTGAACTGAATTCTCAACAAAAAATATTAATCTATTTCCATCACCTTTCCTGACCATCCCTGTTTATTGCCTTCTGCAATGCAGCAATCCTGTTTTAAATATTCTCTGCCTACTTCAAAACCTATTGAAAATCCATCCATCTGACATCATCCTCGAAACCCCATTTCTACATTCAGACCAACGCCAACGGAATAAAAGAAAACAAATTACTATAGATGTTACACCTTGCATGAAGTTCAATCACATTGTCATATGTGGCAAAGATATTAACAAGTAGGAGAACTCCCTCTGATGAGATTCCATTGTGATTGATTCTACAAAGGAAATAACAGTTGATGGATTATTTCACGTTACCATTTAAAGATTAAACATATGTTACATAATTCTATTAAAAACTATTATTTTTTCTCTGTGGCTAAGGTGTTAATAAGGTAGAACAGTGCATCCTGCAAGATTCCATTCTATACCAGAAGTGACAATTGAGAGATTATTTCTTGCTTTTAAAACTTAAACATGTGTTGTGTAATTTTCTTTCAAAGGTATTAATGAAAATAATAATGGCCTCTTTTCATCCAAATTTCTTAGCTAAAAAAACAATAGCAACCACTGATAATTTCCCAGTTTCATTTGCATCTTAATACTTAGGTCAGTCACACTGTGTACTAAAGGAGGAGAAATTTAACTTGGGTTAGTGTGGCAGAGACCCTGGTGGACAGAGAGGTGGGGAGCTGACAAGCAAATAACTGAAAGCAAACACTGGATTTTCCAAAGCTGCAGAGTACTTGATAAAGCTAATTCTCCCTTGAGTGGGGCAGAGTGACAGAATTCTGTGTTAAAATCTTCAGAGTTAAACTTGACCGAGTTGAACACAAAGCAGATTCTCTGGAGCCCAAGCAGGCCAAGCTAAGAACACTGAGGAACATCCAAAATAAAACATCTGACCTTGAAGGTCAACAGCTTTAGCATCAGCAATTTGGACCTTAGTTTCCTACTTTGCAACTCACAGTCTCAATGAACTTCCCAGCCTCAACTGCAGGTCTGTAAGCAGTTCCTTACTTGGAAGAATCTTTCTGCATTTCTCCTAGCCTGAAGGACCAGGTGTCTTCTCTGTCTAGGCAACCAGGTGAGTCAAGGTCAGGCATCATAAAAGGGTGGGGGAGTTAGTTTGTACAAGTTTGCAGGATCCTTGCCTTTAGATTTCTCTTTATCTGCACATCTCCTCCACCCACCACCCCACTTCCTTCATTAAAGCAACATTTATTCTCAGCAGGCACTGCAAACACTCAGTCCCTGTTTATTTGTTTGTATCTCACCTTTATTATTTTACAAATAACTCAAGGCAACAAACATCCAACGTACCTTCCTCCTCATTTTCCCCATAATACCAACCCATGAGGTGAGTTGGGCTGAGAGAGGGGAACTGTCCCAAGGTCATCCAGATAGTTTCATGGTTGAGGCTGGATTAGAACTCAGTCTCCTACTTTCTAGCCTAATACCTTAACCACTAGATCAAACTGGCTCTATTGATGTGGTTACTCACAAGAGATTGGGGTTTCACTTCACCACAATTCACTGTTTATGGCCTAACATGAATTCGCTCATTGAAGGAGTTTGTAACTCAATGGTAGGAAATCCACAGCACATTTAACCAACTTAATTACTGGCTACATGGTAAAACATGCTCATCTTGAGATTAGCCTTTGATTTTTTTATGGCTTAGTGTACTGGAAGAACCTATTAACATTTATTTGTATTTTATCTATTTTGTTTTGTTTTATTTCCTTTTGTGAAGTTCTCATGCATGTAAGTTTTCATTGACAATTCTATATGGTGGTTTTAATGCTCTTCTTGCATTTGAGTTTGACCTTACATGTTATCCAGTAGCTACTTGGCTGGTCATTGACCATACATAAATCAATGACCATTCGGAACAATTATATGGGGAACAATTATGGTTCCATGTACCATGTGAATCTAGAAAACGGCTCAGGTTTTATAGGTTTAGCAATGACAGTGTAGAAGTGGTGGGAGAGACAAAGCAGCCAATGTTTATTCAATGTGTATGTCACCCATCTCACTGTTGAGTGACTCAATATTACTTGAATAGAGTAAGATGCTACTTTTGTAGACTCCTAAAATAATAACTCATGATCTAGAAAGGATGTCTGAAGGTAGGGGGGCAGCAGGTTGAGGATAAACAGGTAGAATTCCAAGGAGAGAGGGTCCCATTCCCACAGAATTCTATAACTGCCCCTCTGTTTCTCACACTGAATTCACTTACTTCAACTTCAATGAGCAAGAATTCTGGGTCTTGGGTAAATATCTGAAAAGGCATCTTAATTCTTCATTGTCAAGATTGTTTCCAGAAAGGCTGGCAAAGGAATTAAAAAAAATGTAAATTTTCAGGATTTATATATTTAGAATGTCCCTATTCGTCCAGGAATTATTAAAAAATAGAGCAACCAAAGCTTAGCCAATTTGGAAAATTATTCTTAGGGCTCTCCCTAGAAAAATTGGACTTATCTCTTGATGACTTTAGAGCAGATTTTTTAATAATTAAATTTAGAACCGAATGAGGGATGTGTCCATAGTGAGATATTTTGCAACACGATGGAAGTGGTTAGGCCAGGCTCTCTCCCAGGATGGTTCTCTGAATTCCCAGTTTAGTTTACAACCCTGGGGATGCCTTGGTTGTCTCTCATCCAAGCTTTAAGTCATTTCTGCTTAGTTTCCCAGCTGCCACCTGAGGTACATAAAGGCTGCTGATTTTGTATTCCAAAGGAACTTCAACAACTATTTTAATGCTTTTAGAACTTCCCCACTGCAAAACCACTTCCTCTTATTTTGAAGCAATAGTTATTGCGATGGTTTTTGTTTTGTTTTTGTTCTGCCTTCTATATTGCTTCTCAAGCTGGCTTTACCCATTTTCTGTTTAATCCATCAGACATTTTAATTAATTAATACGCTGTTCAGAAGTGTGACAACCATATAAACAATCAAAACCATAAAAACAACCAAATAAATAATCCACTAATATCCCATCTTTATTCTGCTCATTCAAGGCAGCATTTTTGGTGTTATTTTAAACTTACAATAATAACCCTGTTGTAGAGTTGAGATACGGTAAACCATGATTGGTGGGAAGCTGAGGTTCCTTAGCCCTAGTTCAGCATCTCAGTCTCTACAGTGCATTAGCGTTTCTCAACCTTGGCAACTTTTAGATGGCTGGCTGGGGATTTCTGGAAGTCAACACATCTCAAAGTTGCCAAGGTTGAGAAACACTGCTCTACATTGTACCGTAACACCTTCCTCCAATCTGCTTCCTTACAGATATTTAGAAAGCTGGGTTACAGTGACAGTAACACACACAATAAATCGAGCAATTATGAGCTGTCACACTGTTATAATTACACCAATAAACAGCGAGAGAATGTCGTATTTTACTTAATATTTCCCCTGTGTTTTCTTGTAAAATATTACACAAAAGAAAATTAATGCCCTTATAACTAAAAGGCTATTAATCTTCTCTTATATTTAAGTCTGTGAGACTATCGAAATGGAAGTAAGTCAAAAGCACTTGCGGTTGTTTTGAGTAGCTCCCATTCAGTTTGGTGAAAGAGAACCCGCTTTTGAAATCTGAAGGATTCATAAAATTTTTGGGGAAGCTAACCAGAGTGTGCATGAAAACAAGCTTCTTTCCTGGTTGGTAGCTTCTCCTGACTTCTCACACTTCCATTCAACCCCAAGTTAAGACAGTAAGAAAAATTGCCTCCTGGGGACTTTTTCAGTCACAGAGCATCTGTCACCATCAAGAGGAAGTCCACACTTTGAAAAAAATATCAGAGGATTTCCCCACCACCACCTCCAGGAGAAATCCTTCCCCTGGGTCTCTGGCCCACAAATTTGGTAAAGAACTTGGGGAGACTGTTGGTGCCCAATTGTGATGGACTCCTCTCTTACTCCAACTCGGCAAGACGGTCACAGTTTCCAAGCACAGCACACAACCGCCTGAGAGCAGCCTGGTCAATGCCACAGTTGATGAACCTGTTTCAAGAGAGTTCAGAGTGAAAGCTAGAAACAAGTCCTCTTTTAAATACAGGAGATTATCTGATGATGCATTTGCCTGAAAACTAGCTCACGAACTCAGATGTAAAACAAACGTAACTATTGACTGACATTCAGCAGATCAGGGATTGCTATAAAATTTAGTGGGTCTTGCGCTGCCTTTGTCTGTTGACTTTGTTCTCCTCAAGGTAGGCACAGCTGGGCCAAAACCTAAATTTGATTAATTTGAGCAAAACACAAATCAAAACCGAATACAATGCATTCATTCATTAACTGCCATGTATTTAATATTTTTTTAAAATTCTGTTTTGGCAGCAATTTTGGAAGGGCTCCCCAAAAGGAAGTCCATCAGCCTAGGCCTTCAAATTGTTCACTCTTGCAAAAGTAAAAATTATAACTTACGAGGGAGGGAGGGAGGAAGGAACTAATTATTTCAAAATATTTCTTGAAAATGTTCTAATTGGCCATTTAATTCTTTGGGTTGTTTGTTTTGCATAATCTCATGCACATGAGTGGGCCCCTGACCTATCCTGTTCCCTGCCTGGATTTTTAAAGCATGCAAGCTTTTACCCATGTTCCTGAAGAAAGCACACTTTCATAAAAATGAGAAGGGTTGGACTGGGCATAACAGACCTGCAGAACAGCGCTTCGCTTGCTTGACTTTCCACAAGACGCAAAAACGCATTTGTCCTTGATCTAGAAACATACAAAGAATGACGTTCACTTTCAGAAACCAGACTCTCCATTGGTGTGAATCAGAAACACCCGGGACTTTGAAAATGAAGGGGCGCATCCAATGGTCCATCCTACAGACAGCAAGAGAGCATCAGCATCTCTCTGAACAGCACTCACGAATTTACGTTCTATGGTTAACGGCAAGGGCATGTGGCTAATTCTATGGAACTTCTGTGTACAGATAGTCCTTGATTTATGACGGTAATGGAGCCCAGAAGTTCAGTCATATTTCATGATGGTTGTAAATTGAGGCACCCACATGACCAACCTGATTTTACAACATTTTTCTGGCAGAAATTAAGTGAACAACAACAGTCGTAAAGTGAACACAGCAATTGTTAAATGAATGCCATGGATGTTAAGTGAACCCATTGTCAGCAATGGCTATTTTTGCTGGAAAGCTGAAGTAAACGCTGGTTGCCAGCAAAAAAGTCATGAATTGTGGTCACATGCCTGAGAGATGCTGCAAACAGCTGTAAACATGGACCAACTGCCAAGTGGCCAAAATGTGATCATGTGACCGCAGGGGACTTTGAATCAGGATCATGAGTACCTTTTTGGGGGTTCCTTGTGTCTTTGAACAATTTCTAAGAGACCGGTCATAAGTCAAAGATTACCTGGACATTTGTGAGCCTGAGCTTGAAAGAGAAGTTTAGGTAGACATAAAGAACCAACCTGAGATCAAAATGCCTCCTCTGATCATTTCTCATCCATCACAAGTGCCAAGGCAAAGTCCCAAGAGTAATGCTGAGCAGAAAATTATTCTGCATTTTTCTACAGTGCAGTAAAAACAGAATCTGCACTTGCCACTTCTTGAAAAGGAGAAGAGAATCTCACTGAAATTCTCAAGCCTGCATGTTTGCACTTACGTTGTCAGGGTCCTGTCTTGTGGTATAAACCTCCCTCGGGACGACTGCATGTTTCTGTTGCCCCCTCCCATGCAAACCCAAGGAAAAGTGTGAAGAATATGTTATTTTGGTTGAGGTGCTTCCTCTAAGGGAGAGTTTTCTCCTTGCAACATTTTTGGAGAATTTCTTCTCCTCCACTCCAAGAGATTTGATGCGGACTTTCCAGAGAGTGCTTGTGTCTGACCCTAAACAAGAAATCTGCAAGGAGGAAGGAATGGGAGATTGGATGGATAGTTTCCCCTGTCACAATAGGCCTGGAGCGACCTACATTGCCCTTAGCCCAAGCTTTCATTGCTTACCTGATGTTCACTTCAGAGATTCTCCTGCAGAGGTTGAACGAATTGGCCAGCAAGCATATGCCATTGGATGAAAAGGCATTATCTCTGATGCTGCGGAAGGTTGGGAGAAGGAAACAGAAAATATACTGGCTGGATTTACAACCACGCTTGGTCCACCACCATGCTGGTTGATGCATTAAGCTACTTTCTTGGTTTATCCAAACTACTTGAAGTCAATGGTCTGAGTTTCTGTAATACACTAAGCCACAAGAAAACTAATTAAGGCACTCTCTTGTGCTAATGAAGGTAGTAGATCTTTAACTAACTTGATCAATTCGTGGCACGGTCACATCACCACTGTATATGGAAACTGCAAAATATGGGATCGTGGCTTCTTTGGACTGGTGGCATTATTTAGAATTTTGAGAAAATGTGAACAAATCCACAGAATGGCTGCTGGGGAAGTTACTTATTCATATAATGGCTGCCACAAAAGTCATAGCCAGATATCAAGTTCCAGTTTATCTGGATGCCTCCTGCCATAGTTCTTTTTCCTTTCTCCACCCCAGTTCACCGTTGCTTTGCAGACACGCCTCTACAAGAAGCACTGTGTCTCAATCACTTGCCATCTTTATTTTCTAAGAACAGTGATGAACCTACGAGGAATAAGAAAATGGGTACTTTTTTCAGCTTGACTAATCCTGTTTTTTAAATTAAACAGAGTATGGAATCTGGCAAGCATTAGGAAATTTTTTAATGGAAATTGGCAGCTCTGTGCACAGTGGCTGAGTGGTTAAGACGCTGGGCTTGTCGGCTGGCAGGTCAGCAGCCCGAGTTCGAGACCCAGGCACAGCTGCAAAACGGGGTGAGCTCCCATTACTTGCTCCAGCTCCTGCCCCCCTAACAGTTCGAAAGCATGTAAAAATGCAAGTGGATAAATAGGTGGGAAGGTAACAGCATTCCTTGCGCCTTGGTGTACAGTCATGCAGCCACATGACCACAGAAGCATCTTTGGACAACACTGGCTCTTTCGGCTGTGAACTGGAGATGAGCACTGCCCCCAGGGTCGGACACGACTGAAAGGGGAAACCTTCACCTTTACTTGGCACCTGCACTGGCTTTCTCAGGCAGACACCTATCCAGACTCACCTCAAGAACCTTAGGCTGCTGAGGCTGGGCAGAAATAACAGCATCTGTTCAATGTCGTGATCATTCAGGGAATTCCCAGAGAAGCTAGACGGGTGGGGTGGAAAGTTTGAAATGTATCAGAAGAATAACATCGACCACAACTACTATATTTATGGAGGAGGAAATGGTTTAGGAGGTCCGCAGAGCTGTTCGATGGCCTCCAGCCACAGCACAAGGCCTTTGTGGTGATTTTAAGGAACGCTGCATCAGCACTTCTGTGACTGGTCAAACTCAGCAGAGATCCAGCAGATCTGGCCCAAGGAGCTAAGCCTTTTTCCAAACCGAATTGCTCCACAGAAGGAGGATTGGGAGCGGGACTCACAGCAAAGATTAGCATTTCCTTCTTAAGCTTCAATCTGGAGAAGGGACTGAAACAAGGCAGAAAAAAATGTCCCTTCTGAATGCCATCCTCAAGGTGACAATTTCAAGGAAGCTACCTTGGACGAGGTCCACCTCATGAGGCATGGACTCCTCGCCCCCTTTTCTGTCAAAGCCGACCTGGATAATGTTAATCTGAAAATCTTGTGTCCTGCTTTTGAGTTACATTTTATAACCTTCCGCTCTTCACAGAGTATCCAACATCATTAATAATGCTGGCTACGGACACTTCCAGCAACAAGAGTTAAATAATGCAGCAGAGTTATTCTAAACAGACACATATGTACATAAGGTGAGCCAAGAGTCTCAGTAAAGGGGTTAGAGGTTGACGTTATGAAGGCGGATTTTTCAAAGCTTGTAAGATCTTTTGTCAGCTTTTTTATTAGTGCAGTCAAAAACCAAAAGTATAGAGACACAAAATGGATGAAATTGTCAAAGCGAATGAACCACCGTAAAAATATGAATACTCAGCAGTCATCTCGGTCCGGATTCCAAGGGCAACGGAACAATATCTAGAGGCAGTCAGCAAGGTTCCATCATTGTTATCTGACAGTAGATATTAAAAATAGAATAAATCTGAATGTCCTGAGAAATTAGATATTAATGGGGGCATGTATGGTGTAAAGATGTCCATACAGGTAGTCCTCGACTTACAACCACAATTGGGACCAGAATTTCCACTGCTCAACAAGGTGGTTGTTAAGTAAGCTGTGCCTGATTTTATTATTGTTTTGCCACAGTTGTTAAGTGAATCTGGCTTCCCCCATTGATGTTACTTGTTGGAACCTGGATGGGGAGGTCGGAAATGGTGATCCCATGAATCTGGAATGCTGCAACCATTGTAAATAGATGCCACTTGCCAAGCACCCAAATTTTAATCACATGACCATGGTCATAAGTGTGAGGTCTGGTGCTGTTTTTTTCAGTGCGTTATAATAACTTCTAATAGTCACTAAATCTGAAGGAGCAGCCCAGGCTGGGGAGGATTAATGACTCACACTCCAGCTGACTAAGTACCTCTAATGACCCAAAACCTATCAGGCTATTCATGGTCACATTGACTAGTTTAGTTTCAGGTTTAAACTCCTCCTTCCTAGAAGAGTATAAACCAGCTCTCTCACCAGTTCAATTTCAGAATTGAGAAAGCCTTTTGGATTAAAGGCGAAACGTCTTCTAAAATCCAGTCCAGATGCCTGTTTTTCAAACTCTGTTGCAAGTTCAGTATAGGAAAAAAATGAGCTAAGATTTTTGCAGGGCCCACTCTGCATGGCCAAGCCCAGTCTTCATATGTCGTGTTGGTACCACATTAAAGAGTGTGAACAAGCAAGCCCTCTTACACTTAGGAATCTCAGTTAGCCCCAATTCTCTAGCTTTGCTGGAACTAATAGGCAGCCTGCTGAGCTAAAATTCCCCTGGGTCGACAAATCTGTATTTCTTGCTCATCTTTATTTCAAGCTGTCTGCCTTATCCTTCTTGCCATATCCTTCTCAAAAATTAGCACAAACCCTCTCCAACAAGTCTAGAGACTCTGGCAGGTTTTAGCTACATTTACTAGGAGGATACAAATAGTGTGGAATTCTCAGTGCCGAAGAGTTTGAAATAGGTTCTTCCAACTTACTTGGAAATAAGTTTGAAACAGATGTTCTGAGTTCCACATGTGGCCATTTTGAGCTCCAGTAAGGTTGGAGCTATTTTCAACCTGGAAAAAGAGTCTTTCCAATGGAAAACGCTTTGTAGATTTGTGCCTGATCTTTGGCTGAAAATAATTTAAAACGGAGTGCTTCAGACATCCTGCACAACCACTTGTACCTTCTTGCACTGTTATTTTTCCTTGGAAAATAGATAAACCTATTTTCGGAACAGTGGAAGGTAGGAATATTTGGTTTCATCCACTGCTTTGTTCCTTTTTTTTACCCAGCATTTAAACCACTTTGGTTTAAATGCTGGGTAAATATATGCACACCCCCTTCAAAACACTTACTTGATTTCGGTCAGCCCAGAACTTTTGGTGAGAATCCTAAAGAGGCGACTGATCTCAAGCCCTGTTGTGTAATCTGCCAAGCTGAAAGAAAGGCTCTGTTCAGCATCACAAAGATTTAAATCCACACGAATTCCATTTTGTGGAGGGTAAGCATATTAAAGGAATAGAGTGAACTGAGATGAGGAGGACTGTATGACACCTGCAATGGAAACCAGATTACCTTTTGTAGAAAATCAAACGCTAAAGCAGAAGTCTTTAACCTGGGATCCTAAGATTTCAAGGGATCCATGAACTTGCATGGGAAAAATATGACAGCTTTGTTTTTACTAACTTCTATCTGAAAATTTAGCTGGTGTTAAAGGCTGAATAAAGAGGCTCTTATCTATATACCTAATTATTTCTAAATATTTTAATAAATGGTTGGAGAATTCTGGGAGTTGAAGTGTATACATCTTGAAATTGCCAAGTCTGAAAAATATTGCTGTGAAGGAAATAATAAATACATAAATCCTCCAAAATAAATTGGGTTAGCTAAAATCCTTTGGAGGTAGAAAGACCCAGTGGGGATTAGTGGCTTAAGTGCTGGAGTCTAGGAGTGAGGAGACCCCGGTTTCTAGACCTCAACAACAGAAGCTGGTTGGCTGATTTTGGGCCAGTCCCTCCTTCTCAGCCCAACAGTCCATCAGGTGGTGTGTGGAAGATATTGAATGAGGAGAGGGGAGACTCAGATTCTCATCCCCCCCAAAGCTACAGAAAGTGCCATGGTGACTCTTTGGGCCAGTCTCTATCTCTTGCCAAGCCTTGTCAAAGGACTTGTTCTGGTGGGAAATGGAGGTGAAGGTGAAGAATGCAAATCTCACTTTGAGTTCCTGAATATAATTCTGGATACAAATTTAACACAGAAATAAATCAGAAATGTTTCCTTCCAATCACCTTTTCACTCTTCCTATAGATGCTATAACAATATTACACCCCACAAAATGAGAAAACAAGATCATATTTTTGCAACATTTTGGAGAGGGTTCTGCAAATAGGTGCTTTCTAGGTGCATTCTAAAGAATGTTAGAACTGGTATTTCCAGTACTTGGGAACATTTACAGACTATTCTGGCGCCATGCAGAACAACCCCATTTCTGCATTGGAGTTATTACCCCAACAAGAGAAAAAAACACAACTTACTAAAAGCAACGGCTGCCCAGATGATTCCCTGCATGCTCATTGGCTCGGCTATACCTTTCGGGGGCAAAAAGAAAATTAGGTTACTTGAGTCAGTGACACGGTTGGGTTATACTTTCTTCTTTTACTGAAGAAGTCCTCATCAAGATGGTGCTAACAAATCTGGTTGTCTAGTTTCTGAAATGGAAACCTCTTTCTCTATTACCTAATGTTTTTAGCTGGTGACGCCAGACATTGAACTGGTAAACCTCTGCAGACAAAACATCTGGCTCTTTGGTGCTGAGTGATACTGCAAATAGCTGACCAACAAGCATCTTTATCCAAGATTAGAAGAAATCTTGTAGGACCTTTCCTAATTAACATAGTATATTTATCGAGAGCCCCAGGTCCCAAAAATGTATTTCTTTTAATAAAATGTGTTAGAAAAGGCGCGACCAGATTCTTTTGGACTTTAAACTACCATAGATTAGAAGAATTCTCTTCCTACAGGATTCAAGTTTTGGGGATTTCCTTCTCCTGGAATTCCTGTATATTGGAATATTGCTTCTAGCAATTTCATGGTGAGACTAGGGTGAGATGGAACAAATTTCAGGAACTTGAAACAAATCTCTTTCCTGAAAAAAAAACTATAGCGGAGATGCACTTATTTTTAAGTTTTATGTGGTAGCTGAGCAAACTATTGTAGTGTATCCCAAAGTGAATAAGCAAAGCATTTAAAAAAAGGATTTTTCAAAAAGCTTGATGTTGGTAGAAATGCAGATTATTTTTTTAAACACAGGAGGAAAAAGAGATGATCCTCACCCACATTTAACATTTACAAAGTAATACAATTCCTTGATTCAACCAAGTGAAGACTCACAGATATTTAACTGAAACACTTTATCAGAAATGGGACAGTTTGTAAATCGGCCCCTAAAACCTGAATACAAAATTGAACATGTATCCAACCTGTTAATCTACAGGTCACCCTTGACTTACAACTGTAACAGAATTTGTCCATTACAGTTGTAAACTATGATGGTCATAAAGTAGGTGATCACTTGCCCAACCCAGTTTTAGGACCATTTTGTAGGAGTTGTAAACACCACAGTTATTAAGTGAACCATTGCTTACTATGGGGCATTTTTGTCAAACACTGGAAGCAAATGCTGGTTTTCTGCAAAAGTGATGTAAATCATAGTTATGTGACGACAGGATGCTGTAAACAGTTATAAATAAGGGCTGGTTACTGAATGCCCAAAAATACAGTCACATGATTATAGGGAGGGCAAAGCCCTCAGAATTTTGAACAGGATCATAAATACTTTTTGGGGGTCTGTCACAACTTTGAATGGTCACTAAGTGACCATTCATAAGTCAAGGACTACCTGTATAATCCCCTCCAGTGAGGCACCACCTTGCTGTGGTTGGGGGGCTTGTGTGCTCTGAAGAAGATGAGAGCTCTGCCAGA